>JANHGB010040597.1:0-27898 GCA_026283785.1 Coracopsis vasa | reverse complement strand
ATTCCAACGGACTTTTAGTGGGGAAACAAAACAGCCACAGTAATGGTGCTTGCCCCGCTGGAGAAAGAGAGGCTGAAAGTCAAAAACACAGCACTGCACCAGCTACTAAGAAGGAGAAAAATGACTGCTAGTGCTGAACTCAGGACGGTATCCACCCGTTATTCCATACCATTCACGTCCTTCTCAGATTCCACATTTTTCAATATACCATTGCTTTTGTCTCAGATATATATATCTATCTAGCTATCTATATATATATATGCATGCACACACACACACAAAGAGAGATATATCATTCCTTAGTCCATGGATCAATCCCTATAAAGCTGCTGAGTTCATCCGGTCCATGATGTCGGGCTCCACCTCTTGTAACAGTCTTTCAGGGCAAGAGTGACAGTGTGTAGGGTTAGACTGTTGCTTGCTGATGACACCACTGAACTCCTCTGGCCACTGCTGAGCTCGTCTGGTTTTGTCAAAGTTTATTCTTGATGATCAAAGGGAAGTCAGGATCAGTGGCTGGTGACCTGAGGACGTCTAGTTGGTGGGCTATGAAAGTGTTATATAGCAGGCAGCAGCATACAATTGAATTCACTGGCTGTTTCCCCACCCCCATTTTATATACTGGGCATGACATACTGTGGTATGGAATACCCCTTTGGCTAGTTTGGGTCAGGTGTCCTGTCTCTGCTTCCTCCCTGGTTTCCCACCATCCCTCTCAAAGCATGAGACTGAGAAAGTCCTTGGTTGGAGTAAACATTACTTAGCAACAACCAGAACATCGGTGTTACCAGCGTTGTTCCCAGGCTGAAAGTCAAAAACACAGCACTGCACCAGCTACTAGGAAGGAGAAAAGTGACTGCTATAGCTGAACCCAGGACAGCAAGGCTGTTTTCTGTTTTTTCTCTCTTTTTTCATCCTTTCATTTTTGTTTTAGGGCTTCATAATTTTACTTTTTCCTAGACCACAAATTTGAAGAACTTCATTAAAGCAATTACAAGAAAATGAAAAATTTTGAGATATCAAAGTAAGTCAGATGTAGCCACAAGGTGTCACTATAGTAAAAGTTTAAAAGACTTGAGTTTCTTTCTGTTCAAACTCCTTTAGTAAAACTGTTATTCCTAGTGTGTGTTGTACTGGTGTACTAAGCTTCCCAGATGTACAGAATCATTCTGTTTGCTGGTTATGCTACAGAGAGCAGGTACAGAGGTTGTACATGAAATCAGAAGGAAACTCTCAACTAATTTTACATGTTTCATCTGACATGGGATGATGCGGAGTTTTAACTGAGGGAATATTTACCTCACCAGACCAATTTATAGTTTGAAATGTAGTGCTATTTTGCCAACAATACCAGAATTTGAAAATTATAATGAGAGGGCAGAGGTCCTTTTTTTTTTAATCTGCATTTGCTACTGTTTTATTTTCTTATCTCCTCTTTAGATATTATAATATGACTAATCACAGGGAAATATTAATTATTACCACATAATTTTTTTGTCCTTAAGCGTGTTTCTATTAAATGAACTGATAGATGCCCATAGAATAATGCTGTAAATGTGGGAAATGTTTTAAACGTACACTTTTTCCTGTTTTTTAATTTGTTCTAAATTGAAAAATGCTGAGGTTTTCTAATACTGGTAGGTTGAATTAGTAATGGTAAAGTGCTTCGTGTTGCCCTTAAAGTACTTGGCTGCTATAGAGAGCATGGTGTAGAAATCACTTTAGAGGGCGTACTTGTGTATTAAATGTATTTATCAGTGCAGAGAGAATTTCTCGCCTTTCGTTTTATTAAACATTGATTATATGGGATGGGTTTTTTTGTTCAGTGCTTCAATAGTTTTTGCTACTAATGATTACACCATTTGTAATCCTCTGCCTGAGTGGAGACAAATTAAATTGTAGACCCGGTCTCCTGAGTGTTGAAAAACACAAAATGTAAAAAGAGTAAATGTTTCAGGACTAACACAGTTCTAAACTAAGAAATGTTGGTAGCTGTGCATAATTATTTTTCAGGTAGTGACATGTGAAGAAATGTGATTTTCATATATAGGCTAGACAAAACCTTTTTCTTTAATTCTGTTCTTGGTCAGGCAGCCTCAGGTACCTGTGCATTATACTGGTGATGGTGCAATCATCATACTTTCCACTTGAGCGAGTCGCTCATTGAAAGTAGCTGCTGATTAAGCGGCAATGTCTCACTTTCAACCTTACCAGTAGGTCTCTGACACAGAAGCATTGTAGAATCATAGAATGGTTTTGGTTGGAAGGGACCTTATCAATCATCTAGTTCCAGCCCGCTGTCATGGGCAGAACACCTTCCACTAGACCAGATTGCTCAAAGACCTGTCCAACCTGGCCTTGAACACTGCCAGGGGTGGGGCATACAGTACTTCTCTGGGCAAGCTGTACCCAGTGCCTCACCGCCCTTGTCGTGAGGAACTTCTTTAATCTAAATCTACCCTCTTTCAGCTGGAAGCCTTTATTCCTTGTCTTATCCCTAAAGGCCATTGTAAAAAATCCCTCTCCAACTTTTTCTGTAGCCCCCTTTACATCCTGGAAGGCTGCTATAAGGCTCTCCCGGGAGCCTTCTCTTCTCCAGGCCCAGTTTGCTCAGTCTGTATTCATATAGGAATAACAGATACCTGTTTTACAGTTTTCCTGTGTTTGATGGAAACTTAGTGGATAATAACTTGCCAAAAATCATTCCAGATATGGTTCAATTTATGAAGATGTTAAAACAAGTGAGGAGGTGACTCTTGAGGAAGAAGCAGATAGAGCATGGTCCCAATTGAAATAAACTGAGAAGAAAGCAGTGTCTGCAGACCTAAGTTAGCACTGGCTTTTTTAAGCAAGTAGTTCTAGATTCACTCTCTTCCCCCAGCAGAGAATTGTGGTAATCAGAAAAAGTACACAGACATCCTAAAGAAGCTTTTGAGCATTGTTCAGACTTAAAATGCAAGCTTTCTATATCACTGACCTAAATGAAAAACAGAGTTGCTGGCAGGAGCTCTGGTAAGGCTGAAAAGGCTTTGAAAAATTTTTCACTGCAATGTCATTACTAACCTTATAAGAGGACTTCTCAATAATGGAATGATTAAACTTGGACAACTGAAATCATCTTTACCTTAGTTACTGCACACGAGAAATACGAGTGGTTACATAAGCAACACGTTGATTAGTTGTTATATTTGTACCGTGCTTCGGGAAGCGTTGACTATTGTGTAAATATTTTATTTCTAACAGTGCTGATATGCTGATGTTTCAGAGATTAGGAAAAAAACCCCAACACTTCACTGCACAATACAAATTAGCTTTTCTTCATTAGTCTATCACTGAAATCTTAAAATCTTTTCCAAATTCTAATACTGTATATAATACAGTGATAACATAATTCCAAAGATAAGTAAAAATTATCTTGGTTTGTATTGCAGAAACGTATTATTAAAAGAAAGCAATTTTGAAATGTCACCCAGACCTTTGAGAGTTTTCACTGACATTATTTTCACAACTCATTTTTCACTGCAGGCATGCAGGTTTTTGGTTTTCTGGGGAAGTGGAGTGAAGAGCTAATCACTCTTTCTAGAAGAAGGAGACCACATTGAAGAGTTTTTATTGGCATGTTTCCTCTTTAACTTTGTTAAATACAGAAAATTTTCCTGAGGTCTCCATTTTAGGTGCTGCTTGATTATCTTTTCATCTATCAGTGGGTTTTTTTTTTTCCTCCAGTATGTGTTTAATCTGTATTTTTTAGTTTTCCTAAGATAAAGCGGTAGCCTTGGATTTTTCAAACAATACAGGTCATTTACACAGGATCAAGAAGGCTATTGCTTTGTCTGGGATGGAGTGTTTATTGATTTAAGAGATCTCTTTCTTCATTTCATGTTATGTACTTTTGATCTTAAGCTTAACGCTTCTAATTTCAGCTCCAAATGTGGTCCTACAGGCATATGCTCTACAGGCATAATCAATAACATTTTTTGCCAAGAACTTTATCAAGGCAGCTTTTTTATTCTCTAATTCCTTCTCTGTCTTTGCCATAGCAATTTAAGTTGTCCTAACCTAAAAAACCTAACTTACCTTTCAGGGAAGGCAGAAAAGCTAGTGTGCCTTTACATTGTGAATGATAACCTGACAAAAAACTCATCCTTGGAAAATTAGTATTTCTCTCAAGAAGTGTGTGTAGAGGGGTCAGTATGGCTTGTATAGAAATACCTAAGTGTGAGAGAGTGCCTGCCAGTCCTGTTTGTTAGATATGAATCATAAGAAAGTATAGTACAATCTTTTCTTATTTTTTCACTTATAGTTTAAAAGAAAAATTTAAGATATCTAGATTACATATTCCTTATGTTTGACATAATCATAAGCATTTTTGGTTTTATAGTATGGATAGAATTTCTGTGTGTTCTGAACTTTGTATTGATTCTGAGTTTCTTAAAGTGAAAATTGTTTCTAGATCTGTTTTCAAGTGATTTCACCTTATAAAAGAGATCTGACATAAACGAAAACTTTCTGTAATTATTCAGCTTGACAGTGATACATAAAGATGCACCTAAATGCTAAATTACCAAATTATTAGTAATAATTCTACAGCAAGCTGTATTTGAAGTTAATGTTGCATAAAACAAATCTGTGTTTAAAAGGCATCTTCAGAACTCTAAATCCTCTTCTGTGATTTCTGTTACACTCCAAGTGCTAGAGTTAACTGAAAACTTGCCATATATATTTACAAAGATAGGCTTTTACAAAAAGAAATCTTTTTTTGTCAGATTTGTAAGAATTATGATTTATTTTAGTTTGTTGATCAGTGATGGCCATCTGTTGAAGTTGTTTGATGCCATTGTGTAAATTATTTCTCTTTTTCCCTATTTCTCAGCAGATAGTGGGCATGCTTTGTTGATGTTATCTGAAACACTGTACCACACTTACAGTTGCACATGATAAATATTCAAATTGTATACATAAATCCAAGTAATACACTTCCATGGATTAATTTTTCAGTTTCTAAGTTTATAAAGCCATCTGTCAACCAACCCTAGGCCAATCTCAGTTATGGAATAATTTGGATGACATTAAAAATTGTATAGTAAAGCAGGTTTTTCAGTGGTTAAACTTGATTCTTCATTCACAAGCGTCACGTTGTCTTCTGTGTAGCACTTTGTAAAGGTATAAATCAGTGTATGAATGGGGAAGCCTAAAGTAAATTTCTTTATTCAGTGTCCTTTTTCTCCTCAAAAGAAGGTAGTGGAACTGGTGTTGAACTTATTGAGCTGATGAATGATTCTTGAGTTTGAACTGTGCTTTGCTCCTTCTTGTCTCAGTTTCACTCAGAAGGATTTGGCTAATGGTTCTGTTTGGTGCAGCTTTTAAATTGTTTTCTGCTCCACAAAAGGAATATTCACCCCATAATACGGAAGAAGATAGGCGCAAGCAGTTGAAAATGAAAAATCAAGCTGAAAAGACCTATAAATAAAAATAAACAAATTAGGTGCTATGGCAGATCAAATCTGTAGGAAATAAGATATGTGTAAGCACGCATGAGTATCTTTAGCTGACAGAAATGAGTGAGTGAAGGAAAGAAAGCAATGGAAGAGAGATGATGCAAAGGAAATACAACATGTCTGGAAAAGAAAATCAGTGCAAGTGAAAAATGTTTTAAAAGGTAGGGTTTTGTTTTGTTTTTTCTTTATAGTAGGGATAATTATAGGACAGCCACATGTGATTTATCATTTTCAGGCTGCTACTGGAAGCAGTTACTTTATTATTTGTAATGCCTTCTAAATGAAAGAGGAATCTTTGTAAAGCACCAGATTGTGCATTTGGGTTTTGCTTTTCACCACAAAGCAATTTTTGCAGCTTTATACTTTCATGCTTGTTTTTCATTTGTAAGATTGGGGCAAATATTTCTGTACTTCACTGGAGATGTAATAAAGATCTTGGAAATTTTAACTAACATCATTAGTGATCAGTAAAGTAGTGGCTTCATTAGTCTTCTCCACACCATTTTCTTTGTTGTTTGTATTGGGGGATAATAGCAGTGATGGAAGGTGTATTAAATATCGATTTCTAAATCGGTATTCTGTTCAATTCAATTATCCTGTCTCCTTTAATGGCAGATTGCAAAGTTGGCTAATCGAGCTGCATTCTCATTAACAACCTAAGTGCGCTTTTGAGTCAGATCAGCGGGCACCTTGCCCTGTGTCCTGTCTGTGACCCCAAGAGCAGGAAGTGCTGGTCAGGGAGAGCCTGTGTGACGGGCCATCCTCTGTGTTCCATTCTCCTTATGTTCATCTGAGCCTGCTAGTATGCTCTTATAGATTCCTTGTCCATTCATTTTTCTAAGGTACTTCTGTGATTGGGCTGTTACCAACTGTTTTCCCAGCTTCTAGTGGCAGCAAATAGTTTATCTGTTTCTTTTACTAATTATGTCTTCCTGTTCCAGTATTGTGGTATCTGGTGAATAACAACACTGCATTCACCTTTTCCACTCTTATTAAGATTTTGTGAATGTCAGGCATAGCCACCTCAACCATCTCCTCTTTGGATCCATCTACTCTGTTGCTTTTATGATTTGAGGTGATCTTCTCTGTACCTTCTGTATCTACTATGTACTCCTTCAGATGTGGAGACTGGAACTGTACATGAGTGCTTGAGATACAGGCACACCAAGCAGTTACAGAGTGACAGAGCAGCACTGTTTTGTTCTCAGCACCTGTCCTAACGATGTGCAGTATTTCAGTGATCCCCTACCCCTGGCATTTGACTAACCAAAAAAGCTTACTTTCATTTGCAGACTTGGAGAATGCACTAATGAGAACCTAGGCTCGTTAGCTTCCAAGCTATTCAGAAGCAAGACTATAGATTTAATGACTCATCTTGATATTGACAGTGTTTTGCAAATGAAAACTTCTTTGGCTTTTACAGTTCCTTGACTCACATGAGATTTGCAGTTTTGATCAACTTTTACGCTGAAGCTTTAAAAAGTAAGATTTGGCAGCATTTTGTTGGGTTAAGTCAATCCACTGTTTACCAAGATAAGTTCTCTGATATACTTGAAGCTATTTATTTTTGAGGGAAAGATGAACATGTAGGATTATCATTGTTGTTGTTATTATTATTGACTAGAAATAACAGTCTTTTAAAATGAGTGTAACAAACAAAAAAAAAAACACCAGTATTTTCTTTCACATCCTCCTATGTAGGTTTGGGACAGGGACATTTTGGTTATTTTGCAGGTGTGTTTTTAAATGGTTACAATTAAATTGACTTGTAAAAATCCCAAAAAGCTCTTATGAATTTGAAGAACTTGATTTAATTTTTTTCCTGAGAGACTTGATTTTTCAAATGTATAGGTTCAGGGTGGGGGGAGGATTTATACTAACTTTCCATGTGACTTGACATTACATGTTCATTTTCACGTTAACTTATCAGACACCTTTGCTCTTTTTATGCCATCAAACTTTGGATAATAGAATTTGAGAATAACTATTTAAAAGAGCAAATAACTCAGAGTAATGTGTTATGGTTTCTGTAAAAGGCTTTTTAGAATCTGGAAATTAAGAGCTTAAGTGTCGCATGTTTGGACATTTGAAAAAATTAGGAGTAAATTATGAGTACATAGTATTAAGATATGCAGTCAATCTTAACTGTGCTTTAGGGTGTTTTCATACAGCAGTTAAATTCTACAGTGTATATTGATAAATTTCTTATCTGATAAAATTCTAAGAACTACTGAGCTTGGGTTTTTTTTATTTATTTTTTTTATTACAGTTTCAGTAGAAGGGTAATTTTCTGTGTAAATGAGTATTTATGAAGATTTTAATCAATGTCAGACAATTGTAATTATTTTATTTTCCGGTTGAAATAGCAATGATAATGTTTTGTTTGGCGAGGGATATTCTTGCTTTTTTTTTTTTTTTCTTTCTTTACAGGGTATTCTTGATTTTGATTTAATAGGTAGGAAAACCAAATCTGGGTGAAACATTGTGTATATGTGTATGCATGGACACTCTCCCCATTTAGCTTGTATTTCATCCACCCTTTTTTTTTTGAAGGGAAAGATTTAATTTATATTTAGATGAAAACTGATTTGAAAACTTCAGTAGATCAAAATAGGGTGAAGGGCTGGAAGACATTGCTGATGATTCCAGTTTGTAGTAAATTATAAAGCATCTATAACAGCTGTAAAGAGAGATGACTTCCTGTGTCATGTTTCATCTTGCCTTCATAGATAAGTGTGTAAATGAAAGGGAAACAAATTGTTTCAATATGGCAAATCTGTATTATTTCTTTGGAGTGAAAATGAATGAAATTGAAATAATTCACTCTTGGGTGAAACTAGAAACTATAAATATATTTTATCCTCTTGGTGTGGATTGACATAATGTAGATTAGTAATAAGAGAATGTTCTTTGTATCATCAACAGTACTCAGACACATTCATGAGCACTGAATTACAGTCAAGAAAAATGGGATCACTGTGCGCTCATGTAATTTACACAGAAGAGTGTATAATTCATCATTTTAACAGAAGTTGCTGTTCACTGTTAGAAAATTTATTTCTTCAGGCTTCTTAAACCCTTTCTATCCTTTGTATTATGGAAAATTTTTTAGTTACTTGTGCCTCATCTGTGTGGTTTGTGCATCACCTGATTTATGGGAAGATGCTGATCCTCTGGCACATGGGCATGTGTTGGCACCATCACATCCAGCATCTAACTGGTCTTCCCCATAGATGTCTGGAAATAAATCTAATAATAAGATTTGGTGCTAGCAACATATTTAGGATGATTTGTTTCCATAACTGACTGACAGTCTGTTGGCATTTTGTAGGGGATGAGACATCCTTGAAAGGTTCACAGTGCCATATGCAGGTTGAGCTTGTGGGGTTTGTACCAAACCCCACCAAAACTTCTCTTTTCTTATCACCTATATGTGTACAAAGAAGGTCAAAGCCAAACTGTTCTGATCATTCAAAAGAAACATTTTTGTCTTGCTGATGGATATGGCAAAGTAGTTAGAAAATGCTTGTCTCCTAGAAATGTTAGTTTGTCTCAATTCTAACTTGCATGGTTTGGTTCACAGAGTAATAGTATGCCAAAATACACATCAATATTTCATTCTTCTTTGGCAAATTTGGTTCCTTTGTTTTTCATAACTGATTGTTAAGAATTTTTCCATTGCTGAGACTTCAGTGGCTGCTCTTAAGCCAGCTTTCCTTGTGTGTCTGTTTCCTATCATCACTTTGAATGCTGGAGAAGGGCAGAGGTTCACTTCAGGTTTTGTGTGACATGTGAGAGGCTTTGCAGAAAAATATGCTGCTAGGTACTTATTTTTCTTGTACTTAAGAATTGTTTGGAGACCCCTACTGTCAAATTTGTTACAGCATAGAACTGTATAATGTTTCACAGTCACAGTCTGGCAGGGATAAAGGTTGTCTGACTTGACAGCAAAGTAATTCTAGAAGCCAATGTAAGGTAACACAAATTGCTGGAGGAGGCTGATCTTGCTACATTGCACATATAGTTAATAGCAGAGAACCTCTTCCAGGGCTGGACAGAGAGCTTGAACCTAAATGTGGTGTTCAGAATGCCTTTTAAAGGAGCTTTTTTATGTTCACTGGTAGTGCTGGAGAGCCTTAGGTGACTGTTCCCACAATGCAGCTCCCCAGGTTGAATGCTTGCAGCTAAATGATGTTAAAAATGCCTCTTTTCTTAGGAAATTGTTTCTTTTTGGGTACGTTCATGTTATGAACTGGAGATATGCATGTGATGGAAGCAATTAATACTAATTTTGGATCAATGTTAATATAAGGACAGGGTGCAGGTATGGCCAATGCTTAGGAAATTACTACTTGATTTGATTTCTACAGAAAAAGTACTGCTGGAAGGTATTTTCAGACACAGTGCTCTGGGTTTAATTAGATATGAATCACTTAAACTTTTGAGGGGGATAGAAATGGTATAAATGAAGTAGAGAGGATGTAGGTGAGGAGATAGATGACATGGCTTGTCTGCTTGGATAACCTAGCATTTCTATACATCAAACATCAACACTAGATAAGGCAAGTGCGAAAGAAAATGTGAGTGCTTTGACAAAGGAGCTTTGTATTTAGTAAACTGGGGAGATAATGAGAATTCATCTTTTAAATACTAATGAGTCTATACTTCTTATTCAAGGGGCAGTGGATAGTCTATATTTTACTGGCATTTGTTTCTGTATTGTGGCTGGTTTGTATTTGTCATTGCAACAACTAAGGTGACTGAGACCAGGGACTTGAATTTTGTAGAGAATCTGGTTTTTGTGCATTTTTTAATGACAAGTTGCTGAATTATCACTGAGTTTTAATGAAATGTTTGGGCTTGTTGAATTAAATAAAAATTTCTAAGTGGGAATTCTCAAAAGATGCATTTTAGACACAGTATTAGTTTTTGTCTAAAATTAATGTGAAAAGGCATTTAGCAACTGAAAAGTTGACTGAAGAATTTATTCTGTGCTATGAGCTTGTTTAGTGAAACCTCCAAATCATAGGCTAAGGAAAATTGCTTAAAGCAACGCACAGAATGCAAACTGAGTGTTTGCCCAGGTTAGCCTGTTTCTTCTATTAGCTTTGGCAACTATTTGACCTCTGTTAAAAATGTGATGCATTTTTCTGCGTGTTTTGGAATGATGGCATTTAAACACTTTTTATGGCAGGTGGGGAGAGTGGGAAGTATTTTTCTTGATGAGCCTCTTGAACGTTTGGAGGACTTCATTGGTGTCTCTTTTAAAAAATGTTTAAAATATATCTGATTTTAAAATATGTCTTCTCTGACTATTCACTCTGTTTAAATTTAATTGACACACTTTGTACTGTGGATGACCGGTGTTTGAGCTGTTCAGAAACAAACCACCAAGTTTATTCAGTGGTTACATTTAAAAATAAAATAAAATAATTGCAGGGGGAAGGAGGCATCTTGGCACTGAATAACATCTCTTACCCCATTTTATTTTAAAGTAAGCTCAGTGGTACATGATTTTAAATTGTCAATTTGGTGAAATTAGTAATCTAATCTTTTTTATGTAGCTTCATGTCTTACATTGTACGCAACTGCTGTGATGCTGTTTAAAAAGTTAAATATATTTGTTCTTTATTACCTGAAAAGGAAATGTTTCGGTATGGAAATGTTATGGTCGTTATCACAATTTCTTAAGTGCAGGTGGGAGGAATTACTATTGATCTAACAGATTTAATAGTTTATATTCAGAATTTATGGAATAGAAGTAATATTTGCAGCTGAGTAACTGCCAAGTGTAATTCTTCAGGCAGAATTCTGAAAGCAGGTGTAAAACTGGAAAATTGCATTCTTTTCTTTTTCAGGCATAACTGCATTTGAATATCTTTGTTCACTTTAGATTCTGGTGAATTATATCTGCATAAGGAGCTAAATTATGTATTTTATTTCATTTGTTCTAGTAAGAATTTGTTTTGGGTTAAAATCGGGTGCTGTATGTGGTTACCATGGAAATTACTTGACGTAGTTGCGATGCTTAAGTGAAAGCAGAGGTTACCACTGGAGTCACAAACAATGGAGAGTGCTTTTATACAGGGTGCGTCAGATCAGGCTGATAGGAAGGGACTGAGCTTTTTTAGTTTTCTTTGCAGTATTTTTTCTACTTCTAGTGGCCTTTTTAAAGGATAGAAAAGAGTTTTTTTTCTGGGGTCTTCTGAAAGTCTTCTGGTTTGCTTCCTCCTGCACTTTGCTCCTTCTTCTTCCAGCTTCTGGTTTTCGAAATCACTCGGTGCTACTTCAGAGGTTGGCTGGAGGAAATGATTTGATGGTACTGTGGAGCTTTCCTACCAACCTAGTCTTTTAAGGAGAACTTTTATGTTGACTTCGTAGTTACCTTGGTTTATGGGTCAAGAAGGTTATAGACAAACATGTCAGTTCTTCAGCTATTAATAAGCTCCAGTGTAGGTAATACAGTGGTTTCATAGAAGCTGGCTAAAATACTCTTGCACTGAGCAAGCAAAAGTTCCATGAAAATGGAATAGTGTGTCCCATCTTAATAATGCAAGACTTGTTATAAATGAGGAATATGTATAAATTGGCATCATTGTGGGGGAGGAAGGAAATTTTTTTTGTGTTTTACATTTTCTTGTTCATGATGTTTCAGGTGTTGTTCAGATGTGGTGGTTTAGAGTGGACTTCTTACATAATAATTAGATGCTTTTAAAGTTCTACATAAGAGTTATTAGATGCGGGAGTTACAGTGAGTAGCTAAAATAATAAGCACCCATATCAAGAACAAAAATGGGATATTGTTATCCAGATATTCTGAAATACATTTGTGCTTTTTGCTTTGAGTAGATTTTTTTTTTCTTTTAAGATGTAGGAGGGAAATATGCAAGAAATACTGTGAGCTTGATTGCCGTCATCTAATCAGAATATGCTGTGCCATACTTGGAGGTGTGGGGGAGGGTGGTCTTAAAACTTTAAAATTTTTAAGTTGAAAATGTTACTCTTTGTAGATTTATGGCCACACGTTAGTGTTAGAAGAATTGTCGTTTGTAGTTACTGTACCATTGAACCTTTAATGAAGAATAATTTACTCCAGGGTCTGAGTAAATTATTCTCACTGGAGTAATTTTTGCAGCCTGTTTTCTAGAACACAGTGTCTGACAAGTTCCAAAAGTACAAATGGAGCAAGTGCCTGTTATGGCGTACTTGATCAACTGCAGCTAAAAGGTGTTTTTATTTTTCAGTCTGCTTTCCTCTTTGCAATTTCTGTTGAGCAAGTTAACTTTAGCTTTCACTTGCACATGAGCAATGTTTTCATCCTCACATTTCTCCTCTATCTTTTTTGAGATCTTTATTGATAGACAAACTGCTAATTCCTTGTATAAAGCTTTAAATTTCTTTCCAGACCAGGGCTGAATTGTAGGTGATTCATTTTGGTTAATACAGATGGTTTCTTGGATTAGTGACTAACACACAACTCCCTTATGCTATGCTGTCCCTACATCATCTTCTCTCATAAGGCTTTATTAGGTGTTGATGGGTGGTTTCTGCTGATTGTCCTCTGCCGTAAGCTCAATGTTAGCACTGAGGTGGACCTTTTGAGGCTGAGACTCTCACTTTCCTCTCTTAATCTCTTATGCCTGGACTGGGAATTGGTATTCCTGTGAATGTAGTAAATATTCCTGTGTATTGAGTATGTGTGGAAACTGCCAGCTTCTTACTGAAAGAAAAACAATTCGTTGAATTAGATATAGACAGGAGCTCCAAGGATCAAGCTTGAGATTCCCTTTTGCCTTTACCCCTCTTTCTTCACAGTGATAGAAATACATGGTGCAGTCATCAAAATTTTGGATTGCTGTTAGGTATCTTCCACTGGCTGTGGATGCTTGTCAGCAGAATCATGCCCCACGTGTGAGTCAAGAATACTTCTTGTTCATATGCATAGTGATTAACTGAGGAAAGCACACTCTTAGACTAAACATGAATATGCTCCTCATCCTCAGCTCAGTCCCTTAGTGACTGTCTACAGGCCAGTCGTCAGGCAAGCCGGAAAGTGCTGGTCAGGTCAGTCCGTGGACCAAACTGAGACTTCATTTTGCTGAGCTGCTGTCTTCCTTCCACATCAGTCTTTTTTCTTCTGTGTTTTTGATGTTAATTCTCTGCTGAGCTAATGCCAGATAGTAACAACTTAAAGCTATCTCATATTTGTGCTTTCCCTTTGTTTTCAGTTTACCTTCCATGGCTTAATTGCTTAGCATGTTCTTACATATAGACAAAGGTGGTAAAGGCAATTAGAGCTCATTGTTAATTTCTTTTAGTAAAACTGAAACCTGGTCATACTCAGGAAAGAGGGAGGGAGGAATGAAGAGTAAAATTTTCATACTTGGCCTAGGACAGGCTTAATCCCTCCCTGGAATTGGCTGTTGTTACCCTGGCAGCATATTGCTGTCCTGAGTTGAAGATGCTTAGAAAAATTTGGACAGCTAGGTGAATTATGTTGTCAGCCATGATACAACAGCTTGTACTGTGTTAAGGTAAAATGGGTCAAATGGTGTCCACAGAATTGGGAAGGAAGTTTTGTTGATGTGAAAATGATGTGATATTTGTGCTAGATAGGATTTGGAGCGGTTTCAGTAAATGAATTACAGGTATGCATGGCAGACAGCGGAGAATATTTGTAAAGTTGTTTTGGATCTCTTGCATCTTTGGATAATTGGATTAATACGTAAATGCGGGATAATGTAGTTCTCAAGGATATTATCAGAAAATCAGTCTTATAATTACTATTTTTAAAGGGAAACAAATACTACACTATTTTTGCCTTGATCCCAATTTTATGGCTCTTACTTGAAATAACAAACTGGTTATTTCATCGTAGGTAACAGCAGCTTTCTCCAGAATTTCTTTAAAAGCCCGTATCCTGGGCTGCATCAAAAGGAGTGTGACAAGCAGGTCAAAGGAGGTGATCCTGCCACTCTACTCTGCTCTTGTGAGACCTCACTTGGAGTATTGTGTACAGTTCTGGTGTCCTCAACATAAAAAGGACATGGAACTATTGGAACAAGTCCAGAGGAGGGCCAGAAGGGTGATCAGGGGACTGGAGCACCTCCCGTATGAAGATAGGCTGAGAGAGCTGGGGCTGTTCATCCTGGAGAAGAGAAGTTTGCGTAGAGACCTCACAGCAGCCTTCCAGTATCTGAAGGGGGGCTATAGGGATGCTGGGGAGGGACTCTTCACTAGGGACTGTAGTGATAGGACAAGGGGTAATGGGTTAAGACTTAAACACAGGAAGCTTGGATTGGATGTGAGGAGGTAGTTCTTTACTGTAAGGGTGGTGAGGTATTGGAATGGGTTGCCCAGAGAAGTTGTGAATGCTCCATCCCGGGCAGTGTTCAAGGCCAGGTTGTACAGAGCCTTGGGTGACATGGTTTAGTGTATGGTGTCCCTGCCCATGGCAGGAGGGTTGGAACTAGATGATCTTAATGTCCTTTCCAGCCCTAACTATTCTATGATTCTATGATTCTATTTAGATTTTTAAGGTTATTTACTCAAATTGATGTATTTCCTTATTTGACTAGATCAAAAAAGATGCTGCTTGACATTTTTAGCATTAATTTCATTATATGTGTTTAAAAAAAGGCAAAAAAAAAAAAAGAAAACAAACACCCCAAGCCCTTAAAATAAGACTTTTCAATTCATATTTTGCTGTCAGGTTCATGAGAAGTTACTTGGAAAGAAAGTTTGAAGGTAAACATAGTTTTGAAGAAAGGCTTTTCTTTTTCAAAATTAGTATTTTCTTACAATGGGTCTATTCTTTCCTTTCTTCTCTTCAGTTTTATATTTCTTAGATCTTCCAGTGTTTCTTTTTTAGTAAACTCATAGACAAGATCTGAAGCAAGTGCTGATTCAATGTAATGCTATTTCTGCTAAATCTTGTTTTTGCAGACCAGTTCTAAAGGCTTTTTTAATTCCTATGATTCTTCTGTTGAGCAGAAGTGAACGTTGCATTTGCTGAAAAATTAAAATCAGTATAATTGCCAAACAAGGGACTGAAATATTGACTTACCTGACACAGTGGTAGTACCTGAATTCCTGTCTCCCATTGCTGAAGTTAAAACCTCAGCATTCAAGCCTAGAAATCTCATCAGGGATGATCTTGCTATTTGGTGTAGCTTCAGCTAATAAAGGTGTACAAAACTACTTTATTATGCAGTTTTTAAAGGTTTGAGTTTACTGAAATTAAACAACTGCTAGAATACTTTAAGAGTCTTGGCTGCTTTTCTTACTTGGAATTCAGTATCTTACATTGTGTGAGTGCTCACAAGTACAGTAGTTTGTTACCAGGAGTCCATAGCTATAACAGCTGGAGGGGAAAAAAATGCTCCCCAACCTCATTATTGTCAATGAAGGTACAGCCGGAAAAATATTGGTTATTTTGTTATTTTGGGGAGGGACAGAAATAATTGCATGTTTCAACTCTACAGTTTGAGTAGCTTTAGGATGCTTTATCTGGGAGTGCCCATGAATAAAAATGAAAACTAGTTATCTGTTTTAGTGAAGTGAAAGTTTGATGTGTTTTTTAAACTACAGTATGTCAGCTCAAACTCCCCTTATTCTTCCCACTTTAAGCATTTCCCTCAGTGATCAAATGCCATATGTTCTTCTCAGATTTCTAGCCTCTTCAACCAGATCATGAAACTGACCTTAAAAGTTGTTACCCTGTTTTGTTTGCCCTTTTAGAAATGTTGATATAAGCCTTTGCATAGGGTCTGTTGTTTCAGTTTTAATTAATTTCAAAGTTGTGGTAATGAGAATTCTTTCAAATTCCTCTTTACTGAAGCCCCTTTTGGAGTCATCACTACAGTCCTTAGTATAATTAGGAACAGTAGTGATGGTACAGCCACCCGAATCCATTTTTCAGGTGCTGAAGGCACTGCAACACTCTTCTGTTTTTCTTGCCACATACAATTACGAGTGAATGTTGTCATATGTCTTCCAATAAATAGGTACATGGTACAGCTCAGTACAACTTGTTGTATGTATTGAATGCATTTCTTACTGAACCATGGACTTCCTTAATTTTACAATTATCTCTGACAACTGTGAAGTTATTCTAGGGTGAGTTTTCATACATAATAATAGATGACATAGAGGTTGTTTGATAAGAAATACAGCGTTATCACAGTTTGGCAGATAATCTGTAAATTGTGGTGTAATAAAATTGTGGTGTCATTTCCTAAAGAGATTTTATATTTTAATCAGACCTGAAATAGCATAGTATGAATAAGAATAGCTGTGCCTTGGGAAAGAACTAATGGATGTTGCTACTAAATTTTTGGCAATGGATAATTTTCTTAGCTAAACATCTCTTTAGTAATATATTTTAATGCTTTGTATGTGTTTCGTTGCTTCAGATACATTTGTGTTGTAATTTTTCTTATATTTTAGCAATTTTGGAAGGAAATGCCTACTTTATTCCCTTTTTAAAGAAAAGGGAAAGGACATAAAATGTATCTGAAAAACAATGTTTGTATTAAGGATTCTGATGTTTACTTGGATTTTACAAAGTCATGTATCATCTTATTAAATTTCATTAATGAGGATTATGTGGGTTGAACTTCATAGGGATGTGTGGAAATAGCTAGGGTAGCTTAAATATTGGAAAGCACATAACATGCATGTGATGTTCCATCCTGGACAGCTGTTCTGCAGCTTAGTATGACCTGGTGGACTAAGTAAGGTGGTTTTGGACAGCTGCCTGGCTTCTGATAGCCATGTCGTTGCATCTGTGAGGTCTCAGCTGATGACTCTTCGCCTTCATATTAATTAGGAAGATGCCAAATTATTCTGTTTGAAGTGCTAACAGGGGAGTTAAGTGTCTTGGGTACAGTTCTCTGCTTTAGGGGCTTGATGTGATTTCAGGTATGTCATTTATCAGTCAGATATGTCAGTACAGCAGCTTCACCATATGAATTCTGCTCATTCTCTGCTTCAAAGTGATGCTGTGAGAAGTGCATGAAGTTGGTGAGGTGAATAGTGTTTCCTCGCTTAAATTCCTGAGATACTGACTGTTGGAGTAATTCCTCTCAGTAGTGAGGAAATGTTTGTTTCCTGCTACTTTGAAGCTATTTAGGAGACTAATTTGTTCATAAAACAGGTTAGCTGTATGTGCATGTATAATCCTTAGCTGGGTATAGGGAAGGTTGAAAAGGATGGGAGAAGTTTTTCCTCATTCTTGGGTGAACTTAGTCACCTCCCCCTGTTGTCCTGGCTCTGGCATATGTCTGGCCTTTACCTGAACAGCTTCAACTTACTGATCAATGACAGGATAGTTTTCTGCTTCTTAATGAGTTGAGTTGATTAAGTGAATGAGCATGAGAAGTGTTGCAAAGAAAGAGGTGGGACTACTTGTCTGAAAGTAGAAAAAGTGATGGGAAGGTTAAAATAATAAAAATGGAAATGGAGTAATATCTCCCCTTTTAGATGGTAGAGAAGTTGTTATATCAGCTCAATTGTTTTAATAATTTTATTTTGAGGGTAGCAGATGAGAATTTATGACCAGGATAGTTCAGAGTGTCAGCAGTAGTAAGTTCAGTTATCTGTTCAGGTAACTTCGCATGCATTTTCTTTCTTCTTTTTCATTAAGTGATTTGTAAGAACTACACAAGTGTATTGCATACAAGTTTTTAGAAGTTAAATTCACAGTGCACATCTAAGACATTTCTCTGGGCCTGTTTCATGGGCTTGACTCCACCTAAGAGCATACCATGAGAGCCTTTTTCTTAAGAAAGCAGCTATTCTGCTGTTTAGCTTCCATGTGATGTTGTAGATTGAGAAGCTGATGGAGGACTTTTCATTAACCATACTCTCCTCCTTATTTATGTGCTTTCTCATTTTGCGGTATAATATGACTTCATAAGAATGGCACTAAGAGAAAAATTTTCCCTAAGACAGGCTTCTGAAGTGTTCAGAATAAACAAGTCACAGATACTTCCTTCCTCCTCATCTGTTTTTACACTTCCTGTGCTGTTTCTAAGTGAAGAACACCTGCTTTTGCTCTGTGTAGCCAGGCAATATCCTGTCTCTGAGTGATGGGTTGGAAATTAGGTATTGGAAGGTAACACAAAAATTATATACTGTACTTAGCTGTGCAATAACCTACTGATAGTTTGGGTTAGTTTTTTTCCTGTTATCCCTTAGAGGTCAGGATATGCATCAATGTGTGAACAGCAACTTAGGCTTTTGCCTATTTTAATCAATATTATTTAAAAGAGTATTTTATTAAGATTTCTAGAATTTGTTTTATCTTGTATTGATAGTGTGAGCCTATTTACTGTATTTCATCTTTAGTTCTCTCAACTAGTTTGTTAGTATAGGAAAATATAGAGATAATAAAGGATACAGTAAAGGGTATTTCTGAAGAGTGGATATCTTACCAACCCAAAGGGCCCTGTGAAGGTAATCAGGAAACCAGCTCCGAGAATCGTCATCGCAGTGCGAGGTGGCAGGTTCTACCTTAGCGGACATCCCTGTGGAGGCAACGTTGACCTGGGTGGTATGAGGTTCTGCTTCCCCTGCATCGCATGAGGCTCGGGCTTTTATACTGACAAAAATGCACACTCATTCCAACACAGGGGGCCAGCCTACGTCAGAAGAAGTGGCCAGCAATATCTGGAAAGGTCTCCAAGGGTCGAGACTTTTCCGAGGAGTTCTAAAGCAGAACTTTCGAGGTAGGAGCCAAACCTGGACTTTCTGGGGAGCAGCCAAGGCAGGACTCTTTGAGGAGGAGCCAAAGCAGACAAACAGTACTTTTCTACCTTTGTGTGTTTCACCACGGACCATTATCTGTTGTCCCTGACACAGCATATATAAGGAGTTAAGTATGAAGTTTAGATTATTTGTATTTCAGGCGTGATGGTATTTTTTTACTTTTAGTTTGCAGTTTAAAATTAAGCAACATGGATAATGTGTATCTTAATTGGTTTAATGGCAAATTTCTTGATGATATCCTCCCAGGTATGTATATTAATTTAAAATACACAAAGAAATATTTTAAAAACACAAAGAAAACTTAAAAAATCAAACTAAAAATATCTCACTTTTCCAAATCTGAAGTGTATGTTATAAGCATAAGTAAATGAAGTAGAAGCAAAATCTTTAATCAAGTAAGGTGCTGATTTGGAAAAGGCTGGGTAGGAGTAGACCCAGGATGCAGCTGACTGACTTGTTTCCTGTCTCCCTCATTCAGTTGATTTTAAAATAGCACCAAGAATTCTTGAATGTTGGCTTTCCTATTTTGACAGCAAATGTCTATGTGACTTGCTGAGTATACCATTCATTTGTATTGAAGATGAGAGTGGAGAAGGAGTATCTGTTGATGTTCTTCATTGCTCTTAGTTAACCGTAGTTAACAAGCCTGCATGACAAATCAAAGTATTATGTCATATGGTATATATAATAGACAGATGTATATAACCTTACTTGTGCTCCTTAAATTTGTTTATAATACAGTATTGCCTTTACTGTTGTTGCCATTTCACATTCTTCTCTTGATCTCAGTTTACAATTCTGAATGTAAAGTGGAGCCATAGGCCTCAAATAATGGGGAGCCTGACTTGATGGGTACTTGAGAAAAGCCTGTTGTATTTGAAGTTCTGGGCATCACATCAGAACTCTGCAGCCTGTGAAGGGACTGTGCCCCCTTCAGCAGTGCAGCATTCAAGTCCCTGAAACAATCAACTTTCCTCTATTATTTCCTTTACTCTTGTTCATTTTGTACTTTGTACTTCTGTCTTCCGCAGTAATGGAGCAGGTGTCTTGCAGTCAGTCCTGCACTTCTTTTAATGTACTGGCCTGATTTCTCAGCCTTAACTGTATGCATACATCATTTGCTGACTTATAGCTTGCTTTGAGGAACCGGGGAGTGTACATCACATTTTGACAAGTGAATGGTCCTCCTCTTGGGATAAACTTAGGTAACGTAGCAGGCTCAAAATCACACTGCAAGTATCAAATTAGCCCTTCTAGCTAGGGAAAAAGTCCTGCATTTTGTAGCATTAAATACATTAGAGACTTAAATCTTTTTTAAAAGACTTTTTTTAATTTTAAAAGTATGTTTGAGGTTAAAGCATAGCTGAGAATATGGTATTTACTGATTTTTGTGTGCAGTGTATGTCTAGTGTTATGAGTCCCCAAAGCTTTATGGAATATCTTCATGAGTGAAATGAATAGTACATATAAAGAAAATTAGTTGCCATTATTAAGAGGATTCTAAATTAAATACTCCAGGCTTCACTCAGTTAAAAGTACAACTTTAACATTTTGTTAGTACTTTTGCTAACTATTTTATTTTATGCAAATGCCATGAAAGTTTCTAAACCCTACAACTGATGTTTTTATAGGATAAAACACTATTGTTAATGTCTTGCAAGTTTCAGTAGAATATGTAGCTTTTTTCTTTGTTATTGTTATAAAGCTCTGAAAAAAAATTACAAATTTTAGATGTGTTTTCCAATTTACTGCCATGTTTATTGCATATTGGAGCAACAGCAATTAGTTGTATAACTAAATATGACTTTAATGTCTTTTCGCTGTGGATTTCAAATTGTTGCCCACTGACATTTTAGCTGGGTTTCTTGAGTTGGAGCTTTTCAGAAAAGCTATAAATACTTTTAAAAACTTAAATAAGGGAGGAAGAATCATACTGGCACGGTTTGATGCTAATATTACCTTAGCTTTGGCTGTGCTGCTGGAGTTTTTTCAGGATTTTGAATCACTCATATTTCCATCTTCGGTTTTTCTGTGAAATTCTGTATGCAAGTTAAAACAACGTCCAGTAGCCTATCGTCTAGGTGATGGTCTAGAACATTCAGACCATCTAGCTTATACATCTGTTGTGTTTTAAGCTCAGCCGGTAACTCAAAACCATGCAGCTGCTTGCTTACTCATCATTCTGCTGCCCTGCTCCCAAAGGGATGAGGAGGAAAATCGGCAGAATGTAACTCCCACAGGTTGAGATAAGAGCAGTACAGTAACTAAGGTATACCACAAACCACTACTGCTACCACCAATAATAATAATGATAAGGGAAATAACAAGGGGAGAGAATACAATTGCTCACCACCTGCTTACCTATACCCAGCCTGACCCGAGCAGCGATCTGGACCTTCCAGGTGACTCCCCCCCCAGTATATAAACTGGGGGGGGGGAGTCATATATAGCATGATGTGCTGTGTGGTATGGAATACCCCTTTGGCTAGTTTGGGTTGGGTGTCCTGTCTCTACTCCCTCCCGGCTTCCTGTGCCTGTCCTCACTGGCAGAGCATGAGAGACTGAAAAGTCCTTGATCAGGGTAAGCATTATTTAGCAACAACTAAAACATCGGTTGTGTTATCAGCATTGTTCTCAGACTAAAGCCAAAACCACAGCAATGCACCAGCTACTAAGGAGAAAACTGTTACAACTGAACCCATGACAGCATCTAAAAAGGCTAAGTTTCATATATATGTATGGATGCGCACAGTTTCTTGCTGTTTCTAGGGAGGCATAAACATGAATAAATGTAGGGGAAAAGATGGGAATGAACTCTGAGCCCTTTAGAGTACTACTTTACCCCTCTTAGTACAGAAGCAAATGGTTGAAGTACAAGCGTCATGTGTCTTAAGAAGAGGGGTATTGAGAAGAAGTGGAAGACCTTGAGGCTCTGTGGAGGAAGGTGAATGAGTAACCCAATGGGAAAGGAATGGGGGATTTGGGTGTACATAACCCCTGGAATGTGGAACACACAGGAATGAGTTTTACTTGAATATGCCCAGGTATGTGGGCATCAGATGCACAGGAATCTTTCAGGTAAGGATAAAGTACTTCAAAGATTTTTATGTGCAATGCAGATATTTAACGCTTCTGTTCACCTTTATTTGCAGGCTCAGGTGGTGCTAAGGATAGCAGAAATTAGTTTTTCACAGCTTTAAACCAAGCCTGTACACAATTTTCACAATAAAGATACTAACTGGTAATTTGTTGTGGCTTAAGCTAACTTTCATATAACATAGCATATTGGAAGAACCCACTGTGAATCTGTTGAGCCAGAAGAAACCGCAAATAAAATGACATAACATTGCTAATATCTTTAGTCTTCATGATTTAAATCTCAACATGAATGACAGCTATGTATGAACAGTATATTAGAAATAGCATTGGCAATAGCGGGACCTTCTTTTGTGCAAGAGAAGAGGAAAAGAAAGTGTAAGGCTGCTGGAAAATTATCAGAATTTAAGTGGCAGGTGGTAGGATGTGGTATAGTAAAGTAACCTTTATGAGGGGTGTAAAAAGCTCCTGCTCAGACTGCACAAACATGGGAATGGCCCAGGAGGACTGCATAATGAATCAATATAAGTGTGAGAGAGTGGTAATTATTAGGTAAGAATCTTAAATCACTGTGATGATTCTGTCATACAGAAATCAAGTAGCCATCAATTGCTCTTGCTTAACCCTACAAGTAAATTTTAGTGGTTTGAGTCTTTAACAGTTTGCAATGTAAACATACCACCATCAAAGGTTTGTAAAGCAAATATTTGTTTTCTGCGTATTATTCTAATTTCCTAACAGTATTTTGCTGGTGCAGTTACACTCATTCTACAGTTCTTCCCTGGTATAGACATGTTGGTCAGAAGTGTAGTTTGATTTTCTTCTTTTCTATATGCAGACATACATAAGATATGTTCTGAAGTATTGTTGTGCTGAACAGGCTAACATTCTAGCAAACAAAGGATACTCCATTCCCTTTCAGAGGATTATTTTAGATTTTCCTAATTTCTTTGTAAATAGAGAACTATACAGTTTAATGGAAATAGTTTTAATTGGAAGTTTTTGTTAGCAATGTGAATAATGATGTATTTTTAACATATTTTTAAGCTTTACACTTTGAATAGTAGGAGTTTGGTTTATTGTATAGTTGACATTGAGAGCAGAAATGTAAATATGTCAAAAGTAATATTAAATGTGGTGAATTCAGGATTTTTTGTGTGTGTGTGTGTATTGCAGACTGTTGCTATGTCTGCTAGAGCATCCAGTTCCTTTAGAAAAAGATAAATCATTTTAACAAAGTCCTACCTTTTTTTCTGACAGATAGGGGTAAGGGGGTTTCTTTTGGGTTTCTGATTGGCATTAATACTTTCAGAATCTAATGTATTCTATGAAAAATATTCTTTCCATGTGATATTCCTGGTTCAGAAACCATGTGGTGAATAGAGAATTTAATTGAAAATAGACTTTATATCTTGCCAAAAGGTATCCATTTTAGCTTAAAAATTAAACTGTTTAAATATATTTTCAAAGTTAGGCATTTATGCTTAGTAGGCAAACCTCTTAGCCATGTTACTTCTCTGAGTCGGGTAGCGATGCTGGTGTGTTCTTTGCATCTCTGTTTTTAACCTTTATCTTCTTTTTCCAAGAAGCCAGTATATTGAAGTAATTGTCATTCCTGCTAAGTCAGTAGTGTCTGCAGCTGGTAGAACATCATCTTTTACTTTTATGTCATCACCAAAATTGACTCTCAACTGAGGACTGTATGATAAGGAAAGTGATGTATTTGAGGTGATTGCTCTGAGTCCTTATCTTTTGGAGATAAAATAAGCATATTGAAAGTTGGAATGATAACATTCCATTGAATGAATTTGGAAACCATATTTTTTTGGATCTGTAAATACATTAGATGTATCAAGTGTCAAGAACAGGTTTGATTGGAAAAATTTTTTTGCCCACCTGCTTCTTTTCTACTGTCTCAGAAAAAAATCCAACTAATTGAAAATAGTACTTGTGGAGATAAAGTACTGTGACTGGAAGCTGCAGAACGAGTTTTATTAGCTGTGATTTTATTCTTGCATCCATATGATCAGTAAGATAGTATTTTAATGAGCAGAATAGATTAATCTTTGGGATAAGCAAAGGTTGAAGTGATTAATTGTCACATGTTCTCTTATCACATCAAACCCAGAGTCTGTGTTTCAAACAGAAGGGCAGTATTGTAACTAGCAAAGCAATACTGAATCTGCTGCTGCTGTCTTTTCTACCACCCTTTGAAGGTGGTGGGTGACGGGAGCAGCAGCAGAGAAGGCCTTAGAAATGTACTCAATGGAGTCATAAAATAAATACAACTAATTCTCATTTTGTGTAAAGCAAATATGCTTCACTTGGTGTAATTTGCATTTTTTGATTGAAATATTAAGAAAAAAGGAGCTGATGCTGACTTTGAAATCAAAGAGAGTTTTTTTTCTTTAAATTGGACATTTTTGTTGGATTGCCATCTCTTGTTAATCTCTAAACCAAAAAAACTCAATGAAGTAGAAAAAAAGAATAAGTTACAGTTGATTTTTTCATAGCATTTTTTTATTCTTATTTTTGTAATGCCAGTGTGTCTTTTTTTACTTTCTTTTTTTCTTATTTAAAGTCACGAAAGAAGCTAGGGTCACTCAAGCTTTGATGGTTGGGACCCTTCTGTATGTCCAGAGTGCAGTGGACGTCTCAAGGTTCAACAATAGTCTAGGTAGTCTTTTGTATTTTAACTCTTTTGGCTGGACTGTCAACTGGTAAACTGCAATCAATGGCAAGAGCTCATCTTTATTTCACAGGGGAGCAGCATGCTACTGTCAGAAAAATGTGTATGTATATACTAAAAATAGAGAATGAACTAATAGCAGGATAGTAAGATAAGTAGATGCGTGTGGCTGATTTGGTTGAATTCATAGCGAAGAGATTTCCTACAAAAGAAAGTGTGATCCCAGGATGAAAATTATATATGGAAGAATGTCTTGACTTTCATTTCAGTGTTCTTCTCCATAATGACCTGAAAAATAGATCCCATAAATTCCTCAATGGGGTATGGCTATTTTCAGTCTTTGCAATTCTAGTACTAAACTTTATTAACAGTCTGTCTAAAATGAGGGAAGATGAAACCTTGAAGCTAGAAAACTGTTACTGTAACTTTACAGTTTGAAGAGCCTGTTGGCAAGGAAAGCTGTTATGTCTAACAATGTGCAGACTTTATTTCTTACAGTGAATTAAAGTACACCAGTACAGAGAAAGAGACAGACATCATTTTTTCCTTTAAGAGTTCGAATATACCCTTACCTTGGCTTACAATTACAGTGCAGTTATCAATTAGGAAAATAGGAAGGGTAGTAATATCATGGATAACATTCTTTAGTGCCTGGATTTTAATCTGCTTTTGCTGCAATAGAGATCTTTTTCTGTTTTGCTTTGTTTATGATATGTCGAGCTTGTTCTAGTGTAATAAAGTTGGGTGGGAGAGGGTTGAGCAGCCTGCAGAAGTTAGCCTGGATATCGGCTGAACAGTCTACGTGGACTGGAGTTAAATCTGCATGGAAGTACTGCTCTTCCCACATTGTAGTTTCTCCTAGTCACAATTCCAGAATTGCAGTGCCGAGACACTGAGTGCAGAATTGGGTTTGAGACTTTTATTTGGGTCTCAGTATCCGGAAGACACAAGTATATGCAAGCTATATAGTAGCTTTTATTTGTTGGGATACTTGAATTGAACAAACTGTGTTAGATTCAATAAGCAGCACAGAGAAGTGGGTTAGTAGTGTTTAAGTCTGTAGTATGGCTAATCTGCTTGGTTGAAGAGGGGGAACAGAAGTTACTGAGAGTTGAGTACTACTTCTGATTTTTAATCTTTTTACTTCATTTCTTTTGTTTAAAAATCAAAATTGTGTCATTCTTTCAGCAATACTGGTTCTTGATCCAGTAGTAATATTGGGGTTTGGGACAGGTTTTGCAAACAGTTGTTCTTTAGCATGAGCTGCATCTGGGCTAGGCCCCAGAGTAGCCATTGCTCATTTTCCGCTATGGTATTCTTGTTTTGAGATACAATAAGTGCCTTTAAATTAGAAACAGCCAATAGCTGCTACAAGCAAAATTTTCAGGTAAGGGGTGATGCCTTAAAAAAAAAAAGGGAATGAATGTAATAAAACATACAGATATCCTTGCTTCCTTATCTTTTTTAATGCTGAAAACAATATAAATTATACAACTAGTGAAAGAATTTGCCTTTTCTCTAAAGTAAGGATACTAGTGGTCTTTCAGTAAAGAAACCCATGCTTTCCAAACACTACATTCAAGTTCTGTTCCCTAGTTAGAAATGCTTGTTTCCATGCTTGTTAAAGTTTTGGCTGGGAGTTTTCCTGATGCTTCTTGACCATGTTCACCACATTATTGGAAGAGTAATTGAAGAGCAAAATGTTTATGCATAGGTTGATATTCCATATAAGTAAATCATAGAATATGTGTTTCTTGATTTTATCTAAGCCGTGGTTTGCTATAATGCAATTTAGTAATAAGATAAAAAAGTCTGTAATGTGTGGTTATATTTTTGGTACGTGGGTATTAATAGAAACTATGATGTATGGCTGCTGTTGAGTGATCTAATATTAAAAAATTAAGAACTTAAGTGTGCTTCAAGGTTTTTTTTAAGACTTAGCTTAATACTTGTTCAGTATGATCCACAGTTATCAGTACATAATTTATACAAAATATGTATTAAAATTTGAGATGAAAGAGGAAACTGTTCCTCTTCCTCCTGTCATCTTTGAAAACTTACACTCTTATTCTGTTACTGTTTCTCTCCTACCATCCTTCCTTATTAGGAGGACTGGAATACCTCAAAGAAAATAATATCCAAGCACTGTCTCTGTGGAAGGCCCATCACTCAGTGCCAAGAGGAAAACTTGAGGTATCTTTGAGGTCATGAGATCAGAACATAGAAATGTTTTCAGCACAATTCTAACTTCATCTATTTTTGGATTCTGTTTTTTCAGACTGACAATTTTTGAAGTAGTACTTTAAAATCATCGTATGCTTTGTTGGTTTCTTTTAAGATTTATGTGTCACATAGGGGAAAATGAAATTTAAAATAACTGAGCTTTAAAAAAGAAGCGCTGGTAATTAATGTCTCGTGGAATAGTGCTCATTTTTCTTTTAAGTGATCATGGTCATCAAAGTATGATATAATAATTTTAAAAATTTGCTTATTAAAGCACTCAGCTTTTTTTTCTGAGATGTATTATTGGATTTTATGTAGCCTCTTGCTATTTGTGAAGCTGTTGTCAGGAAATATATAGTGTGTCTAAAGGAGCAAACATACTTTACTTTACACCTACATACTAAACATATGTACTTTATTGTCTCAATCTTGTCTAACTTGCTTGGGGGCAGTAACTTCAGCTGCACCAACAGGATTGTAAGTAGCTCTTTACTCATAGTATAAGAATCATAGAATCATAGATTAGTTAGGGTTGGGAAGGACCTTAAAATCATCTAGTTCCAACACCCCTGCCATGGGCAGGGACACCGCACACTAAACCATGTCACCCAAGGCTCTGTCC
>JANHGB010040596.1:0-21454 GCA_026283785.1 Coracopsis vasa | reverse complement strand
ATTTTTCCTGGAACATTGATATGATGATTTCCATGACAACCATATAATAAGATTCATGTTTACTTTGTTTCTGAGTTCTCAGTGTCTTTTTAATGACTCCTGTGCAATTAAACCCGAACGCATCGTTTGAGGTTCCATGATACAAACCAGTGTTGCCTGCCCGATGTTGAATACTGTTAATAAATGTACAATATACACGTGAATATGTCTGTCTGTTGCAGAAGTGTGAGCAACTGGAGAACAATTTTGATGACATCAAGCACACGACTCTTAGTGAGCGCGGAGCACTTCGAGAAGCAGTGAGGTAAGTCTGGGTCACCATAGCAACAGTCACAGATGTGGTAAAGAAAGAGTCATTCTTCATTATTGGGGGAACAAATGAGTTCATTGCCACCATTCAGCTCTATTCTCTAAGGTATTAATTTGTCAGTGGAGAGGCTTCCCTTGAGGCTGTACTTTGGTTTTTGAAGCTGCATAAATGTTAAGCCTGACTGCACAGTAAAAAATGTAAATGTTTAATTTGTTATTTAAAATGCTTAAGGGGTGCCTTGCTTTATATTTAGTGAATGAAAATATTGTTCATCTAAATTCTGTAAGTGCTAAAGCAATTGTACAATGCTGTTTGAACAAGCCTGTGTTTGCTTTCAAATTGGATTTGATTTTTATATATGTGGTTCCTCTGTGCTCTGATTTTAACACCAGATTGACATGATTTTGGTTGTGCTAATGGAACGTTAAAATCTCTCTGCTTCTTTGTATATTGTAGAGATGTATTTTTTGCTTAATATTCTCATCTCGTTGCGCTTCATCCTTAGTAGATGTGGTTAAAATTAGTCAGGACATGAATCTTTGGTCACCCTTATTTGCACAGTATCTGCATATAGGACTCCAAAGAAACTTGCTGGCTACAGTAAGTGGATTTTCTAAAGTAATAATCAGGAAGATGTTAATTCTTTGTGGATGAGGAAATTGTAGTAACCTGGACTTGTAAAGGTTTTGAAAGTTGGATAGTAAAATGTAATGATGCAACCATAGTGCTTCATTTCACATGCCTGGTATCAGAGTAATTACTTGGACTTACACTTCAGCGCAGTAAAAAGCCAAAACAGCAACAGAAAAATGAGGATCTTGAAATACTCATCACCCCCCCTTTGCTTTTATTGTGTTCAGAATCCCTATAAATTTACAGCTGGGTGTGAATGACTTGATGTGCATGACACTGCCTTTATGTTCGTGGTGCTCTTCTCTCATGTTGCACTGCTGTAAGTGTTTGTAAAGATCCTGTGAGTTGCAATGCAACCTGCCTCTTTTGAAGCCTTTCTTATTACCCCCATATGATATTCTTTCCTTTCTGAGCCTTTCAGCTCCTGGTGTTGCAGGTAACTCTAATGGCATTCAACTTTCTAATTGTGATTTCTTGCTTTTTGCTTGCTTTGCTTCATACATTTAGGGCTTTTTCCCTATGTGGTCCTTCATCAGCGTACGTAATTTCACATTACGGGATATGAAATAGAGATGAGGAGAACTTTTGGTCTATGAAGCTGCTTTTAGTATTCTCAACAAAGGGCTTTTCAAGTTGCTGCTCTCCTGTAACACAGGGAGGTTTGTGGTGTGTTGTGAGACATGACTCAGCAGAGTTAATCTTGACAAAATTGGGAGCTGACAGCTCTTTGGTGATAAACACTCGCTAGCAAAGGAAGCTTTGGCATTTCAAAGGTCACGGTTCTGTTACAAGGACTGTGTAGAGGAGTCTCATGATTCTATGCCGTGCATACAATAAAAAGCACTTTATTAGCTCATAAATTCGTAGCCTGGCTATTTCAGCTGGTGTACAAGCCATTCTGAGGAATAGTTATTGATTGTGAAGTGAGACAGGTATTGTGCAGTGCTGGGATTCTCTTAATTGCAGTCAATATTATATGATTGCTTCTTTTTCTTAGTTGTTTTTATGGAGGTAAAGAAATACCTGACTTTAAAACACGCTGCAGTCTTAATTTAGTGTTATGTCCTTGACTAGCACATCAAAGGTACAAAATGTGAATTTAGAGAAGTCTGTGGAGCTAGTGGCTATGTATTTTTCTACATGGGTGTAGAAGACACTTGTTATTTCAGGCTGTAGAGTTCTTTCAGCTGCTCCGTAGTCACCCACATCCTTGGTAGCTGCATTGTTCTGCTTTTTTGGATGCCAAGATTATTTGTAGCATATGGAATTTCAGTGGTACGTTTTGACAGATTCAAGTTCACTTTGCTTTTCCCATAACTATAGTGGACATCGGAGCAGACGAGGGAGCACATAGGTTTGCTGGCCTCAGGATTGTGAGGTGCTTTCCTCCTCCTTTTGGTAAGGGAAGCATGTGAAAAGGGTTGCACATTGCACAAAAGCACTAAAATTGTGTGGCCCTGAAAGCAAGGACAACAACAAAATCCTAGTTGGATAGCTAAGTGGATATATGTGGATCTCAGATGAGCCTTAAGTTGAGTGGGCAGTGTGCCCAAATCCTCTCTGATTTCCCAGAGTGCTACTGCTGCTCTGCCAGAGGAGACAATCAGTGTTTTCCCCCAGTGCTCCTGTTTGGAATGAGGCCTTCCCTTTTGTCTTTGAGAGAAATGGTCAAATGAATATAGGTTTCAGTACATTTCTACGCTAGGAATATCACTGTGCTCTGCATAAACACTAATATCCAGGAAGGGTCTTGTTCTTTTCCCAGCTCTTCAGAAAGAGAATGGTATTCAAATTAAGAATTACATGAAAGCCATCTCTTATGTATATAGATGTATGCACACTAAAATTTCTGAGGGGTTTTGAAATGATCATAAAGCCCAAGAACTTTCCCTTGTTCCACTTTATATACTATTTTAGGCTTTGAATGAGATCATGAGCTGATAGTGGTTTGCCATTACTCAGCATGTAAAGAGCGGTTATTGTAAGAAGTTGGTTTACTTCTGATTGCCCATCAAATCATAAAGCATTTAATTCGGTTAATGTTTTGCTTATTTTGTTAATGTATTCCAAATGGTTTATTTATTATGATATTTTGATGCAACTGCAATGCTTAAGTAAACAATAAAAATAGATTAGTTTTTGGAATTGGGGTTTATAAATGGACCATCTATTGCTTTACGTGCCTCGAATGTGAATTTGGGCATTGGATGTAGTAATTTGGCAGAAAAATTGCATAGATATATACCTATGATGTCAGGTTGCAGAAGTAAAAGCATTAGGCTTTTGTTAAACAGGGCTTAATTTGTTCTTAAAGTATAATCACTGTAAAAGATCCGGATCCTGATCCTCAGGCAAGCTTCAGCTAGGAATTTAAAGCAGCTTTTAGACTGGTTTGGCTGCTATGAGGAGATAAGTATTTGAGGAGGAGGAAGTGCCTTTGCTAACCATGTGCTGACCTTAGTAGTCTTCTCATAAGTGGGAAAACCAGAATGTGGACTGCAGCAGTAACCATTCCTCTAGGAAAGGAAGGTGAGGGAGCCTTGAGTCACAGGCTGAGAACACTGGGGCTGTTCAGCCTGGAGAAGAGAAGCTGTGTGGAGACCTCGGAGCAGCTTCCAGTGTCTGAAGGGGGCTACAAGGATGCTGGGGAGGGACTCTTCATTAGGGACTGTAGTGACAGGACAAGTGGTAACGGATTAAAACTTAAACAGGGCAAGTTTAGACTGGATATAAGGAGGAATTTTTTTACTGTAAGGGTGCTGAGGCACTGGAATGGGTTGCTCAGGCAAGTTGTGAATGCTCCATCCCTGGCGGTGTTCAAGACCAGGTTGGACAGAGCCTTGGGTGACGTGGTCTAGTGTGAGGCATCTCTGCCCACGGCAGGGGGTTGGAACTGGATGATCTTAAGGTCCTTTCCAACCCAAACCATTCTGTGATTCTATGATTCTACGAGACTGGATTTGAGAGCTGAATTACGGAGTTCAGATCCTGTGTGTGAGCTCCAGAACAGGGCTCCAGCCAAAGCAAAAGCCATTCCAGTTGCAGAGAGCTGAACATAGCAAAGGGCTAATAAGCAAGAATGAGCAAATGTGAGGAATGTGCAGAGCTCTGCTCAGCACGGCTTTCACTGACCTGGGCACAAGTAAAGAGCTACTGTTTAAAATGAATGCAAAGGCAAATGCTGGCAAGAAGAGAGGCATGTGTGTGATTCAAACTTCTCTAATGGAGCTGGATCAAAGGACTCCTGTGAGGGGAAGGCAGGAGTGCAACTTCCATTGCTTTCAAAGCCAAGGAGAAACAAAACCTTCGTTTCCTTTAAAGCCTGCAAAACCTCCACGTTCATCCCATGCAGTTGCAGAGCATGTGAATGCCTCCTGATGTCCAGCCCAAGCACTGGAATTCCTTTAGCCATTAAGCCACAGGGAGGAGCAATGTTGGAGATGCTTTACCCTGACCATACAGGAAAATACTTCCCATGTGGTACAAAGTAGCTTGAAAATAGCCCTTACCCTGCTCTAATGTGAGGAGCTGTCAGCTACAAGAATTTAGACCCTGGGAACTGTGTGCGTTTAGGAGGAAGCAGGCAAAGGGCAGACTTTTAAATGGAGAGTGAGGTTTCCAACAATAGGATTTCTTTTTGGCAGCAATTGGGTAGATAAAGAGCAACTCAAAGTGATGGGAATGATTAGGAAGGCAGAACTCTGCTGTTTGAGTCGGTACCAGCCTAACATGTAACTATGCACCCATTTGGGCAGCAAACTGTGCCTTAAAGCTGTTCTGAGAAGATATCTACAACCCAGGTGGAAACCTCTCACTACTTTATGTAATCTCAAAAATGAAGGTTTGGAGGATCCCAGGCACCAAGAAAGTTTTAATTTGAATCACTGAGGATGCAGTGTGAATGCCTGGGGTATTCTGATGCAAATTGCCCTTGGTTTTCTCCAAGCCTTTGGTTCCTTTCATGCTTCCTGGCTGCAAATAAGCTGGGATAAATATTCAACACACACAGCTCACTGAGTTTTCTGCTCAGGGTCTACACCAGCTTCCAGTTTGGTCTGGGATAAAATGGAAGGGTAACTGTACAAACTCCACTGCAAGTCATTTGGGAGGAGGTAGGACAAACTAAACCCATCTGCTCCTGAGATACTTGGTTTAGATTTAAAGACCCTTTAGGTGGACAGACATAGTCTGTCCCAAATTCCCAAAACTCTGTGACTTCCTTTTGAGCAAGGGCTGATTTTTCATGAATCATCCTCATCTTCCTTGCTTCATCTGAAGACTGCAAGAGACACAATTTACCATAGCCCATGGTAAGGTCATATGGAGAACTCTTAGTGCATTAAGGAAATGACTTTTCAACTTGCAGTCACCAGGTCTTGCTTAGTGACATGGGTTAGTGGTAGACTTGGCAGTTCTGGGGTAAAGGTTGGACTTGATGATCTTAAAGATCTTTTCTAACCTAGCTGATTCTATGATTCTATTCTATGATTCTATGTGAGTTTGTTAGTACCTTCATTCCTTAGCATTGAAAAGTTAGCTAAGGATGCTCATAAAAGTTATTAGGATAATAGTGTCTACATCCTGTATTAGTTCATAAAGCCACAAATGAGTGAGACCTCTTTACTCTGCAGTGGTGAGGTGGCCTAGGCTTGAATGTAGGTGCATGTGTGGTCCTGTATGCTTTGAACATGGATCCTGCTCACAACGTGAGTTTAATCAGTGATATCTGAGTGTATCTCCAATAGAAGCGCTTTATGTTTGAGGTACATCTATAAGGAAGAGCCTTCACATAAGCAAATCTGCCAGCAGACTTCAGAGATGATCTCCTACAGAGGAGGAGTTGAGCTGAAAAAGCAGGTTAATGGGCATCAATAGCGAACACTGGGATAGCAGTTTGCATAACTCAGATGTGCTCTGGTTCCAAATTAAGGGGGTTCTTGCTTGTGTCTTTAAGGAAATTAAAGCCAGGTTGGACAGGGCTTTGAGCAACCTGCTCTAGTGGAAGGTGTTCCTGTCTGTGGCAGCGGGTTGGAATTAGATGATCTTTAAGGTCCCCTCCAACCCAAAGCATCCTATGATTCTATGAAAGTCCATGTCACATGGAATAGATTTTATGGGAAAAAAAGGAAAAATCCAGGTTTATTGCCCAAGAAAGGATAATTCCGTATTATTGTACTCTGAAGCTCAAGTTAGTTCAGTATTAGCAGCGTGCTTTGCTTCGTAGCAAAATAACTGCAGCAAACACTGGTGCCAGAGTCATTCCTGGAAATGCATTGAATGTGGACAAGATTCAGATTTTGTTGGCATTCCAGGCAGTATTCTGGTTCTCCTAATTGCCTACCTCCTACATATCACCCTGGCAACATTGCTCATTAGTCATCAATGGCAGTGGGGACACCTTAACCCCAGCAGGATGTGAATTAGGGTCCAAATCTCTGCTGTAGCTGCTCTGATTTGAAGATTGATGTATGATGGCCAGCAGCCATGTATACTTCTACCCTGTGCCCTCCAGTGCAATGGAGTAAAGAGGTCCCAGGGAAGGACTCCTCAGCTGCTGAGTGAAGAGAAAGCAGAATTCATCCCCAAACCTGTCTCCATGTCTGCAGGATAAGAACAAGCCGAGCGGTGTTGTTCAAGGCTGCTTTACTAGGGATTGGGTCATTCTCACATCAGAAATGCCCTTCAGAAACAGACCTTGTAAAGGAAGCAAGCTGATCAGCTCAAACATGCAGGAGTCCCTAATTATGTTTCCAGTTCTGCCAGTAACTACTTTGGGGCAGTGGGTAAAGGGCAGTCTTCTTTATCTTTCAAGTGTACACTGCAGTAATCCAAAGTTTAAATGTGTCAGGATAGTTAGAGAGAAGGAATATGTGTGCTGGTGCAAACCTTTAGGTCTTGCCTGAGGACCACTTCGAAATCATGTTTTACCACTAAAACATGATAAATTCTCAACAGTAAACACATGTGATGGCTGAATTTTCAACCCCCCTTCCTAAAAGCGACTGAAGATCTGTTGCTTTCTCCTGTTCTTCTGTTGGTGCTTCCTTCAATTCTGACAATGTAGTAGTTCAACTGATAAGAACTATGTGTTTAGTGTGATAAGGTGTTGGCCACTGCACTGAGGTATAGAGAGGACTAGCACGTACATCAAAACTCAAACCGATCCCTAAAGTATCAGCACCATTCCTAGGAACTCCCAAAGGAGGTTTGTCTTGTGTGTTTAATTCAAGTCTCAGAAGCACCTTTCTGACCTTGGAGTTGAAGAAAAGATATTGTAAGATTAGGAAAAGAATCATATCCTGGAAAGGACTAAGGACAATGGGACAGGATGCCAGGAGAGGCTGGGAAACTGCTAGGGCTGGAGAAAGATGTGGTAGCTTGGATTTGTGGTTGCTCATTTAAAGGGGAAATCAAAGATACAGCAATGCAGACAGATGGATTAGACCCAGTAAACTTCTGCTCTATGATGCTAGGTGTGAAAGGGTTCAAGGGAATTCCAGGATCCTCATGACCTTGTTCATGCTCACAAGGCAGAGTTTCCTATTTCTAAAGGAATGTGTTTGGATTCATACGTTACGGAAGGGTTTGGGACAGGTCTACAATGCTCTTCAAGGCAAAACAAAAGTCAGACTTACTCTAACGTTAGTTTTATCACTTCCACCAGAAGAAATACTCCACTGTTTTACAACCTAAACATACATAAAAGAGAAAAAACAGAATCTTTTGTTGTTACTTTAATCCCTGGTATCCTCAGTTTGCCTTTTCAGGGCAAGCTGAAGATGAGGCATCATTTCCAGTGGGGTCCTCAACAGCCAATGGTGGAAAAAGGAGTGAAGAAAGCTATCTGTTTTTCTTTGCACTGCTTTGGATGTTTCTAAACCAATACTGGCTACTGACTTGCCAATGCTGATCTTCACAACCTCCCCCTTTCGGGTTACATCCAAGGGAAAATCAGAACTTGAAAAGGATTCAGTCAATACGCAAAGGCCACCTCCACAGCTTCTCGCCAGCAGTTCAAAGCTCTTTGATGATGACACTGGCAACTTTAATTCTACACAGATGCATCTCTGAAATGCTCAAAACCTCTCAATCTATCAAACCCTTCTGCCGACATAGCACAGATTAGCTTTTACATGGTATTTAAGCATTTTTGATTTTACAGCTGTGTCAGACCTAAATAATAGAGAAAAGGCAGAGAGATGACATTCAGTGAAACTGCATTGGGATTCCGGGCCAGCACGGGCTTTTTTGATCTGAATTTGCCTGCTAGGTTCACCGTCCCTCTCATTCTGTAACACCGGGCATCCCATAACGACACCTTGCCACACACAAGTTGAATTTGCTGGGACCACATTTCCAGATCTCAGTACAGCAAATGCAAGACCATAAGGGCTGAGACACAGGGCAGGTGCGATCAGGTCGCCCTTCCTTATTTGTGCCATCCACATCAACTACTACACAGGCTCTTGATATTTGTTTCTAGTCCCAAATCTTTGCCCCTCTGAAAGGCTATAAGGTCCTTCCTTCCGTCTGCCTCCCTCAAAGTCTCTTCTTGGCCTGGAAGTTTGCTTCTGTTGAGAAGTCCCATGTATATTGTGATCAGCTCCACAAATAACCTTATGCTACATGTAATTATCACGTAGTCCCCAAGAAGTGCTCCCACCACCACAGTTTAAATCCCATTGCTGTGGCTTTCCTAAATAGCTGTGCCCACCACCACTGCCTTGGTCTCCAATTTTGCCCCTGTAGGTGGGGTAGATGATTCCTGCTGTCCCCTCCTTCTGCCCTCTCCTCTTTCCACCCAGATTTCCTCAAGGCGGTTCTAGTTTCCAGTTCATAGCTATGAATGGATGAATAGATCACTGAAAGGGAATGCAAAGAACAGATACCAACACAGGTAAAAAACACAAAGAAGACAATACAGACTCTAATCACCATGAACTTACATGAGGACAAACATACCCCTTCTGGGCTGCTGACTACTCTATAGATAAGCTAGCGGTACCTCTGTGACCCTCCATATCCTCTGTGGTGTGCACGTCCTTGTTGCTACAATCATGGGTAGAAAATCAAGGCAAGGTATTCAGTGAGAGATTCAAACTTTCCTGTTTCATCCCATGCTCCTGCTGGCACTAGAGGGCTCTAGGAAATGACTGTTCTGGAAGTGTCTGACTAACCTTGCTGTCCGGTGTTGGAGACTCCTTCTCCTTCTCTGCGTGCTGGAGTTTTCTGTTCAGGTCTTGGAACATGTCTTGGTGACGTTTTCTTGTGTGCATGATTTTCTGAAGCAAACACAAGGGCCACAGGTCATCAAACCTTATTCAGCTGTACAGAAAGAGCATGTCTCTCCCCCAGAGTTGCATATATTAAAACCTAGCCCTGTCTTCCTGCAAGTACAATCTGATGTGCCTCAAATGCCTTCAAAGTTTATTGAGGACCCAGTGTAGCACTGCCTGTATTTTCAGGATGAGATGGTGGGAGAAAGTGGAAAAGACTGGTTTTTGAATTTATGGTCATCCTAAACCTGCAACTTCCAACTGTTTATGCTGCAGAGTTTGTGCAGTGTTGTACTAACTAGATGTAGGAAGCTTTGCTGGCCTTCTTTAACTGATGCTCAACCCCATGCCCATTCTGTTCTCAGCGTGTCTCCTTTGAGCTTACCCAAACATGTAGACTTTGGCTACAAGAAGTTCCATTACAAACTATTCCACAATTTCATTTTCTTTGTATTCTGATTCTTTAGCATTTCACTTCTACCTCCTTATGCCCAGAAAGAGAGGCAGAACCAGTTTCTATATGGACTTCCCCTTGCATGTAAGAGCATGTTGAATACAGCTTCCCTGTGCTGTGCTAAGTCCTATATAATTGGAGAAGATGACTTAAATATTTTGGGACCAGTTTGAAGTATCAGCTGAGATGTACCTGATTTGCTACAATTTCAGACCAAGCTTCCAGCCTGGAGCTCTGATGTGATTCTAGCATGAAAGCAACTCTCCCTAAGCCTGTAATGTGACTGTTTTGGAATACACTAGCAGCTTTGAAAGGAAAGGTTAGCTTTGCTGCAAGGATGTCATGACTGAACTCAGGATAGCTGCACTAGCTCTCAGTAGCCCCAACAGACCCTCTGTAGAGAGCTGGCTTCCAAAGCATTCCAATCTGAGCCTCAGGTGTGAACACAGACATCTCCTTTTATGTACAATACAGACTTCTTCCATCCAAGCTGATTATGTGAGGTTCATTAATAGGTTCAAAACACCAGGGCTGACAATCAGTTGTGACAGTGGAGACATATCAGCTTCTTTTCTGTTAAGCAATGCATGAAAGGGAAGGTATTTTAAGCCACCAACCCAATGTACATGTGCTTCCCAAACAGGTATGTGGTACAGTCACCTACTGCTCCATCAGCTCCCCAAGAGCATTTTGAGAGAGAAGTTACAGGCCTTTGGCAAGCCAATGCAGGATCTTGATTTACAGATGTTTACACAGGAGCTACCACTCCATGAATTCATCATGCAGCAATATAAGTTACCCACTACTTCAGCTACACAGGGTAAACCTTACCAGGCACCCATCAAACCTCTTTGAACCCACTGTTTTTAAACCCTTCAAGAAGCTCTTTGGCAAAGGCAGCAGTCCTGTGAAGGTGCAGAAAGAAAAGCAAGTAGCATTTCTTTCTCTCATCCTCCCCCTTGAAAAGCACATTCAGAAAGGGATGTACTCACCTCAAAATCTAGCTCTGCATACCGGGATTTCCGCCTCTGGGTAGTCAAAAGAAAAAGAGATGGGTGAAGGTTAGTAAGGGGTTGATGCTGGTGAGTGGGCACAAACTCAATCACACAGCAGATAAAATGGAAACACCTTCTCTTTTCCTTTTCCCTACACCTTTAATGTGTTTCTCTGGCTCTTTTTGCTGGAAAATGCCATCCATTTAGAGGGGTTTCTACCAAAAACAGGGGCTGAACATGGGATTTTGGCCAATTCAAGCTCTGTCTTCGTTATGAGCTTGCAAGTCATTCACAGAATGGGAAGCAGAGAGGAAGCGGTAGACCAGCCAACTGATCTACTGGGGCTTTTGATCACCAGTCAGCTAAGACTGAAGTCTGGACAGCTATGGTCAAGACTTACTCACTGAAAACAGCCAAAAAAAGGGCCAGATGCACTAGGACAGATCTCAACATAAGATCTAAGGTCTAGGAAGAACTGCTAATATGTGTAATGAGTTATCACAGGTTAGAAGGAGAGGGCTGCGTTTATGAAAAACCTCTGATGCTAAAAGCATTGTGGGCAATTCCTTTGGGACATTTTACATCTGCAATCAGTAGGGTTTTCTCATCTGTATCGTGACTGAAGTCATCAAAATGAGAAAGAGCAATAGAGGATAGGAGAAAAGATCATGCAAACAATAGGCCTTGCATTAAATTGACCAGGTTTTGACAAACTAATGCTTTTATTGGACTTTGCATTGCCTGTAGGGCTAAAGACAGTTCATCCAGCGATGGAATATGTTCATGGAAGTCATGAGAGATTTTTAGCATTACAAAATGGTATCATATGCCACTGATACTTCATGCTAATGCAATACTGGTATTGCATGGTGGGCTGCATTTGGCCTTAGGTGCTTCTCCTGAAACACTTGATGTGGCCAGCATTGAGAGCAGGGCATCATTCTGGGTGAGAACAACAGAATAATACACATTGCTCACCTCCAAGGAGCTCATGGAGAGGGTGGAGACGGTCTCACTCTTGGACACCACACCTGAGTTCCCTGAGTCACCTGTATCACACAGGCTGTTGGGAATCTGTGACTCGTTGGAGACGTTCTGTGGAGCCAGCTGCTGCTGCTGCTGTTGTTGTACCATGGAGGAACCTTGAACTTCACTGCATGTCATGGCTACAGGCTCCCGTGGAGGACTCTTGACAACAAAGCCTGGGTCAGTAGCCATACTGAGGTGGATGAGTCGTGTCTGGGGCATCTGGTCAATATTGATGCTGTATTTGCTCTCGTCTTTGGGTGGTTTGGCCCGTAAGGTAGATGTATTGGTAGGCAGAATGACATAGCTGGTGTCCAGCGTTTGCTCTTGCGCCCGGGAGAGTTCTGAGTCCAGCTTCTTGAAGATGTCCCCATCACAGATGTAGATGGATTTAGGTGGCTGGTTCTTGTCCTTCTTCAGAGTGAGAGAGTGATTGCTGAACTCATTCAGGTTGATGGCCCCCAGGTAGTGTGGGGAGCCTTGAAGATGCATCTTGGAGACGTTGGCTGGAAGACTGTTAAAGTTTGATGACCCCTTCTGGTGATTGAGTTTCAATTTCTCTTCATCTGGCAGTGATGGACGCTTCAGTGTTCCTGTGATGGTTGAGGTCCTGCAGGCAGTGATGTCTTTATTCAGCACTAAGGAGACAAATAAGTGTCTTTAGCACACCGCTTAGGTTTTTGTTAGCACACCAATAGACCTTCCGCAGTCACACCATGCTAGCATGTTCCCTTGGCCCTCTCAGAAGGAGGCTGTGGTGGCAGAACAGTGTTTTACACTGGTTTGGGTTTTTTTAATTCCAAGATGCTGAAGGTAAAGCTAAAGTTAAGGAGGAAAAAACTTCCTCAATTTGAGATGCTCTCAGTGAACCTGCCCATGACAGGGGGTTGGAACTGGATGATCTTAACGTCCTTTCCAACCCAAACCATTCTACGATTCTATGTGAATTTTCCAACACAACCATGGCCAAAACTCCCAAGTTGGCCAACATGTATTGTCATATTGATAACAGTATCTTGAAAAGCAAATACATCTATAGATTTAGTAGATGTGGTATATGTATATATATAATAGATGTATTACTACCCTATGGAAGAATAGAATTCTTTAAAAGAAAAGGTTGCTTTCACCTCAAAAATCATTTTGATTCAGGAAATAGCTGAAATGCAGCATTGTCAATGCTTTAAAGTGTAAATATTAATTTCTTAAATTAATATTTAAGTATTTAAATAAATATTTAAAGCACTGAATTGCTTCAGGTTGACCTTTTCCCTTGGACAGTTTCACTGTCAATAATATGATATGTTAAAATATACCACATTTTGTTATAAGTTTCTAACTGCTTTCCCCAAAGCTAAGCTTCTTATAATCATGGCAAGCCTTGGAGAGAGGTAATTATTAGTGTTCTTCATTTTCCCTTGAGGATAGAAAGGAGTGCCATGAAAATTCCCTAATGGGAGAGGAAAACCTTAAACTGAGAACGAGTTGAACATGCCAAATAGGAGGTATATAAAGGACACACAAACATTCATTCCAACACAACACTGTCCACAACAAAACATCTGCTCTTTTTCTAAGGAATAAGAATCTATTGCTCAGCTGATTTCAGGCTGCAACATGGACTTCAGGAAGATGGTAATGTCAACCTTGATGTCCCAAGGGGATGGAAAACACAGACAGCGGGGATGGGTCAAAGTGGTACGGGACTGAAGGCAACTTACCCAGTATTTCAGCACAGGAAAGGATAAATAAATGCATGCTCCCCTTTTACCCATCTCAGAAGGAAAAGAAAAGGTCCTTCTACCTATTTACATCTACCTATTTTTTTCTCAATGGACCAGCAACAATGATCTTTGGGGTTCAAACTTAGACCAGGAAAGTTCAGGTTGGAGATAAGGAAGAAGTTCTTTACTGTGAAGGTGGTGAGGCACTGGAGCACACTACCCAAAGAAGTGGTAAATGCTCCATCCCCAGCAGTGTTCAAGTGCCAGGTTGAACAGAGCCTTGGGTGACATGGTCTAGTGTGAGACCTCCCTGCCCATGGCAGGGGGTTGAAATTGAACGATCTTAAGATCCTTTCCAACCCAAACCATTCTATGATTCTATGTAACCTGACATATTCATCTGCTCCTCCTGGGACAGAGGTTGGACATGACATAGGCATCCCATGGGACTGAGGACACACTGATTCTTCTGCCAACTCATACTGGGATCAAGGGGCACTGGAAGAGTCCTTTTTAAGGCTACAGAGCAGGATCAGGAGGAGACCAAGTAAAATAAAAGAACTTTCAAAAAGCTTTTAGAGCTAATAACATTGAATGTAACTATGGCATTCGCAGTCATCTTGACATTGCTAGAGGACATGCTAGGATAAATCAGAGCATTACAGTGTATTCATAGCATACACTGTGGGAAGATGCTGCTGAAGTCAAACCTTTCACTTGGGAATGTCAGTGAGGTTTATTGATTCAGGCTCTTCTCCATGCTCATATCAGCTGCTGAAAGTAGGTTTGGAGAGGTTTTCACTTGGCAATCCCTAAGCATGGAGCAAGTGAGCTTTCAACACTAAGCCATGGACCCAGTCCTACTAGTGAATCTATATGAGAAGGTTATGAGAGGTATCAGGTATATCTCCAATCCATCATAACATGAGAGCTAGTGCCTCCAGGAGAAATGATGGCCAGAAACCAACAGTCAGTTTTCTGGTTTTTGCTCTTCAATAAGCAGAAGGCATAGGATGATGCACCATATAGAAATGCCTCTGAAATGGGGATTATTAATAACTACTTAGCTTGGCACAGACCAACAGCACTTTATCAGAGGAGGAATATCTTTTCAGGCAGACATCAACAAACAAACTGTACAGCTGTATGCTGGCAAATGAAGGGAAGCCTAGGCTGTTAGTAAGCTGCTGGTCCGGGGTCTTCTGCCCTGAAGAAACTAATCAGCTCCTTCTTTTCCTCTGGGAAGTCTGATTTGGGAGCCAGCAACTCAGTAGCTGATCCAGAAAGTCCCCTTTATTGCAGGAGTCCAGGGTCTGCCTCGTTTTCCAGCACAAAATGGGCTGGAAAATATGCTTGTTGAGAATGTGTTGAAATCAGACATGGTCTCACATTCACTCTTTCACACGTGACTTTTGTGGAACTGAGATCTTTGGTGTCAGAAAGGGAAAAGGAAGACAAATGAGAAGAGGGAGACAGCCAGAAATTGGATTAGACAGAGCAAGACAGAGAAACAGAAGGAAAAAATGGACAGACCCTGAAAAGAGATAAATGGACAGAAAGGGACCATGAAATAAGATATCACAGGGATAAGTGAGATACATATACTGTGCCTGTGATAAGCATAGGGAGAAGGAGTGCGGCAGAGAGGAGGACAGAAGAAGATAAATAAGATATGGATAGATATTAGATAGATAAATGATAGTGACAGTGATAGACAATACACAGAAATACACTGGCAGAGATAGATGTTGACAGAGGTAGAAACACATAAATAACAGGTACAGCAAAACAGACAGTTGAGGACAGAGATAAATAAGTGATTGCAAGATAGAGAGGGAGATGAATTATAGATAAATACATTAGAAGTGGATAAATAAATGATAGATAAAGGAAAGATAAATGAAGGGGACAGGTTAATGTGTCCAGAAACAGAGAGAGAAGGAGAGAAACAAAGAAAGGGAAAAGGAAGAGAAGGAATGAAGGAAGAGAAGGAAGGGAGGAAGGGAGGAAGGAAGGAAGGAAGAAAGGAAGGAAGGAAGGAAGGAAGGAAGGAAGGAAGGAAGGAAGGAAGGAAGGAAGGAAGGAAAAAAGGAAGGAAGGAAGGAAGGAAGAAAACGAGAAAGGAAGGAAGGATGGAAAGGAGAAAGGAAGGAAGGGAGGAAGGAAGGAAGGAAGGAAGGAAGAAAAGGAGAAAGGAAGGAAGGAAAGGAGAAAGGAAGGAAGGGAGGAAGGAAGGAAAGAATGTAATTTTGAAACATAGCAGCTGCCTGGTGAAGAAGATAGCAGCCCAAGGAACTTTCAATATATTGTTTCATGAGCTTCACCCTAACAATTCCTAATAGTCTTAAAACTTGTATTTGTCCATGCATCTGCAGTGAAAGGACCAACAGAAGTTATAACCTGTAAGCCCAAATACTGTCTTGCATAAGGCAGTTCTTCCCCTGCCTATGATCAAAGAGAGTTCGCTATGACTACATATATAGATGCACAGACACATGAGTTTCTTCTTCACCAGCTCTCCACAGGTGCTTGAACTGTCCAGCAGCTGATACCTAAATTCGGGTGTCTGTTATTGTAGGCACTCAGGTCTCCCATCGCACTCACTGGGAAGCTCATGTTTAAGTTCACAGTGAAGTCATGCCTGTGAACCTCCATATGCAGAACAGAAATCCAGCTCACAAGGCAAAAGCATTAGAAATAGAGTGTATTATTAAGACAGGACAGTTTGCAGTGACTCATGTGAGTGTAGGGCTGTCAGAAAAACATGCAGACGGCATTTTACACATGACCAGCCAGTCTCTTCTGTCCCCTTCATTTTCCCAGGTTCATTCTTACCCTGTTGTCCTCCCCTCTATCTCCACTCTTGTCTCTTAGATAATCACCCCTTTGCTTTCTTACTTCTTTCTCCAGTGGACCAGTTTTACTAAGTCTGTTCCCGAATTTGGCACTTGTACCCTCACCTAGATCATCTCAACCATGTGTTATATTACTGATATGGTTACTCAGGCACTGGTGGCTCTGCAAGATACTGTTTTTCAAAAGATCCTTAGTCCTCTTCTCCAAATATCTGTGAAGTTTGGCTGTCTTTCACATAATTTCCCTTAACTATCTGTGAAATCCACCAATTCCTCAAAGCACTATCTATAATTTTGTTATCTACTCTATTATTTGTCATGCACAGCAATTTTTGCATGTTCTGCCCAGACACTCGTGGCTGTACAGGTAGCCAAACTTCAGGACAGGCCTGAAGTTTGTTCACTGGCAGAACTTCACAGAGGAAACAATGAGTTCCCAATAACAGCTCTTGGAAGATATGTTTTCAGTGTGCCCCTATCTCTTACATTCTGAACTAATGATAGAGAATGAAAAAAAAAACAGAATAAAAATATCCAGTCCGAGCTTGTTCACCAGTTCTATAGTCCTTTTATTTTTAGATTTCCTGACTTTTTCTTGTAGACGGTACATAAGGACATAATGTATTGTTGCTCAATGATTAGATAAATAATTTTGATGTATGTGCAGAGAAATTTTATGTAACGTACAATCAATATTGTGTCTTCTGTATTTCTCTGTTGTCTTTTGAAACTAATGATTAACTATGGATGTGGACATATATTTATATTTACATATATATGAGACTTCTAAGAGTTTATAAGACTTTAAATGAGACTGTTTTCAACAGCTTCCTATCTGATGGTGTGTAATATTGAAAAAGAATAATCCATGTTGATGGTATCTTGCCTTTGAAGTTTCCTGACTGATTGAAAAGAGAGTAATTCTACTGCTGGCTTCTTTGCAGTGACAGCTGGGTGAAGCCATTGTAAACACTGAAGATAACTTTCCATATGGCAAGAATTCTTAACTGTTTATTTGGTAATCAGCAGTATATGCTCATTAGGACCCCGACCTGCATAACCTTATTGAATGTGATTGTCTGCTTAGAAATTCTGTTGTGTTGGATTTATCTGCAATATGTGATCCATAAAAAGGGTCCAAATCCTGGTTCTTGGGTTCAAACATAGATTTTGGTCATCAAAGGTGGAATATTTATGTATCTGGATCTTCTTCCACACCACCCTCACTTCTGCTTCCCCATTCACTTTCAGAGATGGGACAAAAAAAAGAATTGTACAGATGCAAGCAAAAATTAATTTGTTACAGTCAAGCTCTTCTGCAGTTATAATCAAATAGTCTTTCCATCATTTCTGTTGCTTTCTGCTTCACTGAAGCCCTCCAGCATGGGATTACTAGTGGCAAATTTACCAACTGAAACTCCACATTTCCCAGCTTCTTTCAGCCTATCAGTCATTCCCTGGATGATACTATATACCTATATTTAGACAGACTGAATCAAGTCCTAGTTTTTAATTTTTTAATATTTCATAACAAATAATGATTGAAGTGATAGGAATATATATTCTCTAAGGAGATTAAAATATTTTAGCAGAATGAACCTTCTCAGCACTGCAATATAATTTGCTACTCTCTTAAATTAGGTTAAAATATTAAATAAAAGTATCTATTTAAAAAAATGTAACATTTATTGAAAAAATAATAATTCAGAAGAAAGATGTTAAAATTTTGGAAATGCAACTGAAAATTACTTATTTGATGTTTTTAAATAACTATATCTTTTAAAATAAATAAAATTATTTATTATGATTGACATCTTACATTTTCAGAAATATAGCAGTACATCCATTTTAAGTGGAATTTTTTTCCAAAAATTAAATAGAAAATACTTTTTTAATATATAATATCTAGAGTTTTAAATACTACATTATCAAATGTAGAAATTTCACCAATCCTACAATCTGCAACCAAATCCTTCCTCTTCTGTCTCCACTAAAAGAATAAAAAACTATACGAAAATGCCACTATATTTTCTTGAAGGCTCACAGAAAAGAACAAAGACCAGAAGATTATTTTTCAAATTACATTCCAAACACTGTAGAAAGCTTTTAAACATAACAGACTTAATTAGGATATATTTAACTGCATTCTATGCCACATTCTATACTTAAAATCATAATTTCATCAGTTCCTTGTTTCACTGACAATAGAATGTTTCGAACATTAAGGAGACTGAAGAAAAGCTACTTAAATATTCTGCTTTATGAAGAATAATTATGCAGTAGAAATCATATCTTCTATTTCAGCCTTTTTGCTCTTTATTAACCAAAGGCTCATGGGATCTTTTTACTAGATCTGACATTATTATTCTTAGAACCACAGAAAGACTTTGTTTGGAGGGATCTTTGAAGGTCACCTAATCTAAATTCCTGCTCAAACCAGGGTCAATTTCAAAGCTCAGAACAAGCTGCTGAAGGCTTCGTGTGTCTGAGTTCTAAAAACCTCTAGGGCCTGAGGGTTCACAGCCTAACTGGGAAACCTGTTCTCAACATTCAAAGTTTATTTCATAAATTTTCCTATTTGTTTATTCAAAATTTTCAAGCTAACTGTTAATATTTATCCTTGTTAGTGAAAATAGTAGGAAACTGTGAGAACTTGTAAGCATAAAGGCTGACAGGCCACTTAAATACCAGATTAAGGAGACTTTAAGCATGATAATCATCTGATATCTGTAATGTTAGTGGAAAAAAGCAGGTATTTATTTCTAGCATTCAGCTGGTCTCATCTCAGATCAGCCAGGTATTTCAAAAAAGCCCTGACAGTTCCTGTCTATTAACTTTGATTACAACAAAAAGGCTGAAAATTGCTAAATTAGAGATTTGGACACATTGTAGTCTCTAACATAAGACAGCACAAATCTTAATCTTGGTACTTCAGAGTATTTTATAGAAAGTTTCTGTACACCAAGTTTTACTTAATTCTTAAAATTAGTCAGCAGACTGAGGCTCATTTTGAAACTTAAAGCATTCTTGGCACTTAGGTATTGGCTTCCAGTATGATCAGAAAATCTGTTTAAGCTTTGTCATAATTCACAGATGTTTAAATCCTCAAGCCAATTTCTTTTTTAATCCTTTAAATGTGTTTGATTTGGACTACGTCCCGTATGTGTAGAGATCACAGAATGCAATACAAGAAAAAGGATCAGGTTCATCTCAGTTAGCACTTATAGAAGAAAAGAGATTATCACATTCAGTGAAATATAAATACAGTGTATATAAATACAGTATTGCTTAAAAATTAGAATGCATGGGGTTTTTTTTACTTAGGTAGGGTTTTATTCATATCTCAGTGAGGACTATAAAAAAAAACTTGTCTACAACCAGACTTTTTTATCTCTGCTAGTGATCATGACTTACTAAATGAACCTGGCATAAAACACCTGAAGGAGAGGTGACGTGCAACTATATTTCACCAATAAAAGCACTTTCCACAAGGACTAATGAGGCAGTGCTACGGATCTTGATCTCTGCTCCGAAAGTTGTTTTAATATTCTGCATTAAATGTTCAGAAAGTAATCCATGAACATGCAATGAAGTATACAGACTTGCGAATTAACTAAATCATATACAAAGACTGGTATGGTTCACTAAATGTAAACAGCTGTAAAAACTATGTGACCTCAGGTGCCATGAAGATAAGTATCCAGTCAATATCATCTCCAGTACCTACCAGGGACAAGTTTGGAAAATCCCCAACCTTGGTATTATATGTCAGGATTATAATGTGTCAAATTCTACAAGAAATGTTGTTGTGAAACCCAGAACCATTTAATTGATACCATTTAATTTATTGTACTTTTTAATAACTCCTTAACTTCAATTGAACTGTCTTCATTTCAACTTATCAGCCACTGGGACTTGTGCAGCATAGACAGCAGCAAAACACAATGTTTCAAGTCATTGCAGTTTACCAGTTCCTAGCTGCTTGAGTTGCCATTAAACAAAATGCAGTAGTACTCTCCATAGGTAATTAATTTCTGTGTTGATGTTTTCAACAGGGATAATGCTGGTGCCAGAATAAGTTCAGAATGGGTAACTTAACAAACCAGCTAACTAGTTTTAACCCAAAGCTCTGCATTAGTCTCTAAAACCCAAACACTTTCCAATCCTCTGCATTGCTCTGACTGGTCCATAGCGGAAGATATGAAAATTCAGAAGATGGACAGTGTTTTCTGTGTAGGATTATGTCAATGGTTTATATGATAGTCCTTGATTTCTGTTAGGAATCTAGTATCAATGCCAAGAAGGAGGCTTAGGAATATACACTTAAAATTACCTAGATGCAATGAAAGACAAAACAGGATGGAAAGAAAGAAAGGACTAGTCCTTTCTTTCTCCTCCTTTTTGAATATTGCTTCAAGATGCTTTAGCTAGAAAGCCCACTTTCTCTGTTTTCTTTCTGTAATGTCATTATTTACTGGCACAGCTCTTGACTCTTTGTAGATGATATTGGTGCTTTAGCAGGAGTCACCTTAGGTAAGCAGGGAGAACATCTTTACTTCATGTCTCATGAATTCATCAATTAAAATGACAATTCCATTGAAAAATCAATACACAGAAAGCAAGAAACTTCGGAAATTGGCAGGTGAGCTCAGGAAAACAGATCACTCCAGTGTCACAGGCTTATCTGAAAAAAGCTTCTGTACAGTAAATTTCAATTATATCTCCAAGAGCACACTTATCTGCACATCCAGTTCTCTGTGTTCCTCCTTTTACATGTCCTCATTAATTAAATAATCAACATGAATGATCACAAGCAAAATTACTCTTTCAGTACTCTTGCCAGTTTTCCCTCTTCATTTGACTTCTAAACTGCATAATTTGGAAACTATAAAAAAACACTAATGCTGCATAAATGTACCACTGTTGGGCTTTTTTAAGACCAAGTGTATTTTCAGGCTGCATGTAAAGAAAGTTTGATATGTGGCATTGTTGTGGTTTAAACTTAGCCATAAATCAGAACCACGTAGCTCACTCTCTCACTCCCCCTCTTAGTCCCCCCCGGCTATTGGAGGGATGAAGAGGAGAATCGAAAGCAATGCAACTTCCACGGGTTGAGATAAGAACAGTTTAGTAACTAAGGTATAACACAAATCACTACTGCTACCACCATCACCAATAATA
>JANHGB010040595.1:22174-32927 GCA_026283785.1 Coracopsis vasa | reverse complement strand
CCCCCTGCCATGGGCAGGGACACCTCACACTAAACCATGTCACCCAAGGCTCTGTCCAACCTGGCCTTGAGCACCACCAGGGATGGAGTATTCACAACTTCCGTGGGCAGCCCATTCCAGTGCCTCACCACTCTTACAGTAAAGAATTTCCTCCTTATATCCAATCTGAGCTTCCCCTGTTTAAGTTTTAACCCGTTACCCCTTGTCCTATCACTACAGTCCCTAATGAAGAGTCCCACTCCAGCATCCTTGTAGGCCCCCTAATAATAACAAATAAAATAAGCACTTAGGCTCTTTGGTCTTGTTAGCTATTAAAAATGCTTAAAAATCAGTTATGTTCTATCATACTAGTGGGTGCTCATTGACTGTGTGGGATTAAGGGTCAGAAATCCTTTCTGAAAGGATATAGACTTTGGGGAGAGGTGAGGGAAACTGATTTGTCCACTTCTAAACTATATAATTTGCAGAAGACAAACCTGAAAAGGCAAATCTTGTTGCTTATGGGTGTGGTTGGGATTTTTATTTGCCATGTCCACCTCTTCCCCCTGTTCCTTAGTAATTAAGTCTCTACCTTAATGGATGTGCTCTGAAGCCTTTGATAATGCTCTGGTTCTTCTTAGAAATGTATGCTATAGAGCTCAGGGAGATTAAATGTATTTAAGGAGAGACTGATAAGGATCTTCCAGAAGGTACATGATTCATTTTAAAGCCTTCTGCTTCAATCCCAGTGCCCATAAGTGAAGCAGTAAGTGCACAAACATAATTTAATAGCTTACATGCAGAGTTTGTGTCAACAAATCTTGCAGTAAGTTATTTGTCTGCGCATTGCATTAACCTGGATAACTTTGCCTGAGTCAGCCTAAGGAGGGCTCAGCTATCCTTTCCAACAGTGGAGATGTGGGGGCAGTAACCACAGAGGGACAGCGACAAGCATCTGTTTTCAACCAGCAAAGCTGTTTGCAGAGTGAGCTTCTCTCTGGCATAATAAGCCATTTCTCACTTCTGTACCTGGGGCTTTCCTGTGCCACCAGGTGCTTTCTGCACACTCCAGGGACTTTGCAGTTCCAGCACCTCAGTTGGTTTGCAGAGGAGGGAGAGGAAAAACCACTTAACTATCTGTAAACTGAGTATGATAACAAGTTAAATTACTGCTCTTAGGAGCGAGGGAGTGTACTCAAGGAAGTCCATTACAGTTGAGTGGCATACACTATTCCCCAGACATTTAGCTAAATCACCAAATTTCAGGGCCTTTCTTGATCTGTTCAAAGACTTGAATAAACCTTTAAAGGCTCCTGCCCCTTCCCACCCCACTGGGAATTGGAATTGATCAGACAAAATCCTCTTCTGCAGCAGCAGGGTTATGCCAAAGTTTCACCTTTGTAGGATACCAATAAATCAAGTACTGTTTGGTGAAACCATCTGTCCCATGGTAGGCTACTTAGTTGAGAGCAGAAGAGGGAGAAGAAGAAGCTTCTTTGTCTCCGTTATGCAAAATTGTGATCGTTGAGCTTTTAAAACACAGGAATCTTTGTCAAGTGAGGAGTTACTTTTGTATTTTGTAACAATACGAAAGAAATTTTGGAAAATACCAGAATTTCCAGGTATTAAATTTCACATCCAGAAGTGAACACTCGAACTATGGTTTATAGAAGGTACAGAACAGGGTAGGGATGTTTATAAAACTGCATAGGGATCTCCCACCTACAGAATTTAGCATAATGCTTGTAGCATAAAGTCCTTCCTTCTCTAAGTTCCTTTCCTGCCTCCAGCAAACCTTTTGAAGACTAATTTGTTTTTTCCGTTCTTACCTCTTCCCACCCCTTTCGTTTCATCAGGTGGTTTCTTGCAATGTTGTGGGAGATTCCGTTAAATTTGTTGTCACTGTCTCACCCACCTCGTCCACGGCTGCAGAAGGTCAGTCGTACAGCGTGAAACTCTCTCCACTTCACTTGCAGGTAAAGTGTTCAGTGTTGTTCTCTGTCTTCCTCCTTTTGTTACCTCTTAACCCACAGCTGAGTTGAGCCTCCTGTTTGCAAAATGCATACAAGCTCACGTTAACTGTGGTAGAACATTTATTAGTACAAGTTTCCCTCTGGAGCAAGTGAGAAGTTCATAAACTGAGCTGCCTTTTTGGGGCACTGTGGATAAGTAACATGTTGGCTAGACTGTTTGTATAGAACAACAGTACCCTTTTTTGACTAACAAGTACTCTCAAAGCTTAAATAACTTTTGCCTTCTTGGACTGTCACTTTGAGTTTACTTACTGAGAAACTGGTCTCATTCTTCCTTTGGCAAGGCTTAGTATGGAGCTTAGCCTTCAATTTCTTTATAGGACACCAGAACACTCTCCAATAACTGCTTTCCTATCCACAGCTTCAGCTCTATGTGAAAGATGGAGGAGAAGATGTCAAAGTTGACTGGTTCCTCATTAACACCAGTGAAACCAACTTTGAGATCCAGCCACTGCAGGAGGTTAGTCAGTAGATTTTATTTGCTGTAATGGTTGAGAAGATGGGTCTCCATCCCTTCAGTGCAAAACCCAGCGTAGTGCTTTTGGTTAGCAGTAGAGGTGTCTAAAAGCTAATGTATCAAGTGAGGCTGGAAGAGTGAAAATGCCTGTTCCCTTCTGTTGCCTACCTTCAATAGAAGCATGGGGGCAGTTACCTGTTGGTAGCGCTGCCTTGAGCTGCTTCAGTGAAACCTGCTATGGCTCATCCAGCAAAACCCTACATCTTTGAAATCTAGGAGCATTTCTCAAGATTACTGAAGCATTATAGATAAACCAAGTCTGTGTCTGACAGACAAATGACCTTGCAGACATTTTTCATGCACATTCAAAGGTGTGAAAAACGTATTTTCCTAAATATCTTCTCTCCGAGCACTTCTGAAATAATAATAATAATAGAAAAGCCAATTGTAATGGTATTCCCCTCAAGTTAATTACAAAGTTGCCCTTTCATTAACTTGAATCAGTTTTGAAATTAGGCAACAATAGCTCTGAAACAGCTCTGAAAAAATACAATTATGTAAGGAAATAATGGATGATACAAAAATATCTTGATGCTTTTAAAATTGTGCCTTATCTCAGTATATAAACACTGATTCATTAAGGGTTTTTTTTTTACTGGGACATCCCCTGAAAGATTTCCTTCATGACTGAGACTCTTCTGTCTTTGATCCTTCGCAATGTCTGGGGATTTTTGGCACAAACATGATGACTTAAGCCTTTTTTACAACAGAGAGTGAAGACTTGATTGTGTTTTGTGAAGCTGCTTTTCTGAATGAAGGCCTCATTAAAAAATAGGTTTATTGTACAGTAAAGCTGCTTCTGAAGCCCTTGTACTAAGTGACCTAGAATTGTAATAATTTATGGTTATAGTTTTTAGACACAAAAATGTGAAACTCATAACCGAAGACAGATGACTCTTTCAAAGTGTGTTTTAATGTAGACTTTACTGTGCACATGTAGCAATGTAATAACCTTCACAGGTTCGGGTGGCATGCTGATTATCCACATATTGAACAGTCATTAAGTACTTACTGACAAATGCAGATGACTCTGGTACAGTCACTGAACTTCACAACCTGCTTTTTGGGAGATGCCAGGGTTTCAAAGGAGTTGCAACTTGCTGTGCTTTGCCACGTTTTTTAAATGAGCCTGTTAAATTCTTAATAGTTAGGGGCTTTATTTTCACTTTGAAGTTTCTATTAGCACTTAGGGAAGAGGGGAGGCAATAAACAGAGAGCTAAAGCCTGTGAGCAACCTACACTTTGGAAATTGCTTCTGCTCCTAAACTTAAATGTCAGGTTTTGTGTCGTTTCTTCTTTTGGAAGCAATATTGTGCTTACAAATAAGTACCTTTAACTGGTTGTGATCATCTACACAGTGGTTTTGTCTTCAGTCAAACACAACCTATTTTCCGTTGATAATAGCTAGGTGAACCTGAGTTGCGTTTGGCAAGGCGGCTGACTGGCAGGGCTTGAGTTTACATGCAGTGACTTCATGTCCTGGTGTGCCCCAAGCTGGGCATGGTAGCTGGCTGTATGCCCTTAGCACATGTCAAACCCGGAGTAAAACATCTTCTCTTAAGCCTTTTTGGTTGGCAATTAAGGCATTGTGGCTTGCCTTTTAGAGGGTATTATGATGGAGCGTTACTTTCCAAATAAGTATAGTTAAAAATGAGGTTGGGCAGACAGGAGGCTTTTCAAACAAACTGCTTTCCAAATAACTATGGAAACATCAGAAAATACCTATAAGTAGAAGTTCAATGACTATTGTTGCTGCTGTTACTGTTAAATAACAGATATCAGATTAGGTTGATGGCAAAGCAAGAGGCAGCTGGGATTTTACGATTTGTCAGTGTTCTTCATCAAGATCTAGGTAGGGGCAGGGGAGGGAAATTGCCTCCACAACAGTCAAAACTAACCATGAGTTATCTGCTTATTTAAATAATACAAGTAATGAAATGATTGAAACTGAGGCTTCAGAAAACCTGATTTACTTTCATATTTTTTAAAGTGAAAGTGTATTATCTGCAAGTTGCAGAAATGTGCCACTGCCTTTTTCCTTGGTGATTGTTTGAAGGAGCACAGTGTGAACAAAGCAGCGTTTCTGTAGGACTGGTCAATGCTGTTGTATGTTTTGAAATATAGGGACCTGTCATCAGAGGGCAGTTAGGTAAGAAGGTAGTGAAACAGGATTTTTGTACACAACATTCCTGGGATTTTTATGAAACACCCTAAATGTTGCTATAACACTTGAGTAATTGGGAAATGGCTGTTACTCCAAATCTGTTTGACCTGTTGTGCAAGCTGCAAGCATACCTTTAAGAGTGCAGAAGTCATGGCATGATCATTCCTCTACACCTAAGAAAGGACTGAGGCTTTTGAAATGACAGATTGCCTCTCATGCCGAGAGCTCTCTATAATGGAGGAGCATGGTGCAGGGTGTCCAGGGTGGCAGAGCAAAGCCTGTGCAGAGATGAGGTTGTTTGAGGCTTCAGCTGTTGCTGCCTCACAGCTTTGATGTGCTGTGTGGCTGCACCCGTGTGGGTCAGGTAGTGCTGAAAGCTGGTGGTACACAGACAGTACTATCAGAGCAGTCTACCAGGATTAGGCCTTCAGTCCCCCACTTGATCTCCCTGCTGGTGCAAATTGAGTGTCCTTGTCACCAGTGTGCCTTGGTTTTGCAGCAGGGCCTCCTTTGTTGGCCATAGCACAGCAGTTGCCAGCATGCTCCCATCAGATAGCAGCATGCTGAAGTGCACCTTTTGTCTGCTTTGCATTTTCCAGCTATTCTATATCTGGACATGTAAATTAGTTCCCTTTCTTTTAAAGCCTTGTTCTGGAATAGTGAAGTCTGTCAGGTATGGTATCAGGTGAGAAAAGATGGATGAGTCCCCTGTGGTTTAGATCAGACCTTTTTCCCCTACTTCAGTCTTTTCTTTAGAAAAGAAACCTCACTGAGATTTCTCCATTGGGTACAAAACTGCCCTTTCTGTGATAGCTTAATTTAAAAACGTACTCCCTGTAGGGAGCTGAGCAGAAGAGACTTTATGAGGAGCGTGCCGGGGAAGCAGGCTTTATACACCTTACAGTTAATTGTGTGAAACAAAATCTGTGGTCTGTTCGGATCCCTCAGAGGTTGTGGTGCTAAGCTCAGATTGCCATGAGATTTTTGAATGGACAGACGTCTGAGCTGGTCCCCCAGAGCAACGTGACTGTCTGTCCATACAGTGCACTTTTCAGCAAGGTTGGACACCTCCAAGAGGTGCTGTAATATTTTTTCCAGTGCAGCACAGGATTAGCTGCTTCTCAGCTGTCACAAGCTGGCATAACTCCCATTAAATCAGTGGAACAGGGCTGATCTGCTTATCTGATGACCTGATCTGCTCTCTCTGTGGAGTGAAAAGCAGCACAGAAACTTTAAAACACCATCATAAAATGTAAACTGCTAATGAAACTTCGGGTTTTGTGGACAATAGTTCTGCCTTCCTAACTCTCTGAACAGAATGTGGCTTTTTCAGTGTATATTTCTAGTTTATTGCATAATATAGAAATGTAACTAATTATTTGAATGATCTCTTGTTACATTTTGTTGTTAGCAATAGAAACCATGTCTCTCTCTGACAAAGTTAATGTTTGATAGCTTTTGTGGTTTATATATACCAGATTAATACTTGCTTTAACATATTTCTTCTGAGTTTTGAGAAACATGATTGTTTGTTTCCTCTTAGGGACAGACAGCAGGGCCATGTGCAATATCTGAAATGCTCAGAGATGTTTTGAACAGCCTCTTTAGCTCAGTTTCTCCATCTGTAGTATTGAGTACGAAGCCTGCAGATATAAAGGAGGTTCAGGTAAGTTTAATTCCTAAATCTTTTGAGAAATGTCCTTCTGATTAGTGTTTCTATTACATATTTATGACTCACAAGTGAGTAAGTTTAACCCCGTTTGGTGATCAGAAACAACTGGAATGTATTCTTTAAAACAACATAGCCTTTGGCAGTGAAGGCTTTGTGATCGTAACTCCCGGGTGGATTATCTGTTGATGTTGCACCCTATTGCACGTTTGGTTCCCTATATCAGTGTGACAGAAGTTAAAAGTATTTGATGTTTGCATATGTGCGATCCCTCATGCTCTGCTTGCTTTTCACAGAATGTACAGAACGTAAGCCTTCTCCCTCAGGGCACTAGTCCTCCTAAGCCTCCAAGGGCTCATGAACTCAAACTGCTAGTGAAGAACATCGCGGTAAACCTAACTGATCACAGTGCTGCAGGTAACGTAGCCCATGCGTTGCTGCTCGTTTTCAAGCAGGTTTTTTTTCCTTTTGGATGAAATAATTTGGAAGTTCTGGGTTAAAGCCTTCTCTCAAAAGAAAATGTAAGAAATTGCTGTACTCTGAGCAACAGGTTTAATCATGCTTGTACAAAACTGTGTGTGTTTTGGTGTATTTGAATATTTAAACACCTTGATCTTGTAAACAAATCCATCATTTTTGAAAGCAAATTGAAATGAGCATGTTTATAAAGTTCCTTGATTATTTCTGGATTTTAGTTTTAATTTCTGAAAGTTATCAGTTTGGGTGTGCCCAAGATGAGGGACTCAAATCCAACTCTCCATTAACTGTTAGCAGTGACATTGGTTTGGTTCAATGTTACCGCATTTTTACAGCTGATTTACTTTTGAGCAATTTGCTGATCTATCTAAACCCCTCCTCCTCTGTGTAAACTCTCCTCAAAGGTGGTGTTTTGTTGTCAGGGATTTCTTTCCCCTAATAAACTACCTCTGCAGGTAGCGGAGGGAGTACCTCTTGCAAGAGGAGAACGAAGCCAAAAAGGCAGTCACTGCAAGGCTGCAGTATTGGTTTTGGAAAGAAGCACCAAGCGTGTCTCGCAGGTATTCAGACTTCAGGTTCAAGCATGCCTCTGTCACTGACTGAGGCACGAGCAGGCATGTTTCAGATTTTGTCAGCGGAAATACAGATTCAAGGCTCTGTTATTTATGGTCACAAAACAATTCCATAACAATCTTTTTAGTGGAAGCTTGTGGCTGCTAAATTGGGCAAGGTGCTAGTTTTGGGTAAATATATCCTACTTGCTCTACTCCTTTTTTTTTCCAGTTAGATGTAATAGGTTTCTGCCCTTGAGTCTTGCATAATGCTGCTTTGCTCATCCTGGTTGGAAGTGATTCCCCTAAAACTTTCTGCAGACTGTGTTTGTAAAAACAAACTATTTTTAAAGCAGTTCTGGAACTCTTTGCAGTGGAATGTCCTATATAAATAAAACTGCGCTGGAAACTGTAGACTGCAGGAAAGCTAACTCAGAATTTGTTATTGCTCTACAGTTTTGCAGTGCAAACTAAACTTCTCAAAAGAGCAGATCATTTTGTCTGCCTTTAAAAGTCTTGAGATGTGATACCTTTGTGTGCATACAGTGCATGCAATGGAAGAATTCATCATATGGGAAACCTCTCTGCCCTCTCCCTGAAAATGAGAGGAAAGGGAACAATTGATGTGCTCTGCTTTGGGAACCCAGATATTGAGAAGCAAAATCACTATTTGCTATCCTAAAAGGAGATGGAGGGAATTTTTCTGGTTCCCTAGCAGCTCCAGGAGTGTAAATGCTTTGGAGCTGTGTATGAGAAATAAAGCTTCACAGTGGGGTTTTGCTGGTACACTTGAAATCCAATGGAAATACTGTGCAGCTGGGAAGATGCTAGCTTCTGGACATAGCTTGCCACCTTTTAATTATTGTTCTCTTATCCTGGTGTTGTCTTGCAGCAATAATTAATTATCCTGTTGCAACTGTGAGACTCAGTAAGATGTACAATATTGCAGGCTAACCTGCATAGATATATAGAGGGCTGGGGAGGGGTGGTTTGTCTGTCTTTATCATTATCATCCTATAAACCATGGATGCTAACATGTTTAATAGGAGCTTGTGGCTTTCCTATAGGTATGTTGGTTCAACTGGTGAGTAACCGGTAGCAGAACTGGTCTCTGCTTATGGGTTGTGCCCACTGTTATCTCCTTAGTTTGTGTATGTAAACAAAGATGATCCTAGATTTAGTACTGTATGGCCCACAGTGCATCATCTAGGGCAAAAGTGACTTATGCTGTTAAGGAAAAAATTGTTAGTTGTGTATAGCAGGGCAGAAATGCTGAAATACCATGTTCAGTGTCAGTCTGTCAGTGGCTTTAGTGTAATTTCAGGCAGAACTATACAGGTGCTTCTACCCCAGGGTGCTGAGCTCTGTTGGCAGCAAGAGCGGGCTGCAGAGACATATGGCTAGGTTAACAGAAAACCTCCCCAAGTTCATTAACTCAGGCTCAGCTCTCTGTGGAAGCAGCTAAACTACTTACTCCAGGGTTAGCTTGGATCCCAAGTAAGCTGCATGTGCATAGTGCTTTGTCTCCTCTAATAACCTTGCCAGGCCCAAGCTGTTTCTGTGTCTCAGATAGGGCTCATCATAGCTCCAATGCACCACCAGAGGACCCCTGAGAGGTGATGATAGTAAATACAAACCTACATTCTTTTGGAGGACTGGAGGTAGCATATCTTTTGTTTACTTTACACACAGCCAGTACTATCTTTTTGCTGCTTTCCTTGATATTTTGGAACCCTGTGACTGAAATGATTTTTGATGCTTTAAGAGCCATAGAAAATAAATCATTTTAAGAACACATTGTGCAAACTATTTCGCCTTGGAGCAGCAATATAACTGCTCTAATATACCAATTTGCTATTCTGTCAAATTCCAAGATGAAGGTAGAGATAATTCTGCACCAGTACCCTAAAATGCCATGAACTTGTTAAAAACCACAGTCCGCAAAGCCAGTGTTAACTAACACTACTGTCATGATTCACTTGCTAGCAGAAAAAGCTTGCTTTGATATTCAAAGAGACTACTGTGACTGTGGCCAGTAGGAACTTTGAAAACCTCTGGGTTTTTTAAAGCAGCTGAAAACAACTTTACTCCCTCCCCGCCTCGCATCCACACCACCACCTCCTTGCTGTCCACCTCTGTCACCCCATCCTTTTTGATCTTTTTATATCTGCACAATTTTTGCTTCATGCCAGAATTTAACTGGGGTTGTCATGTTTCACACTATGTAGAACAGTGCATAAGACAGTCTTGACCATTGCCATTAATGTAGATGGTACGCAAACTGAGGGAATCAGTTTATTCTGTGTTAGTGTTTGCAATAGTCTGTTCAAAAATGCAATATATAAGGAATGGAGTTCTTCACTTTCTTTTATAAGTGTGCCTCTTGGTGATGAAATTTTAATAACTGGATGTTGATTTTTCTTGCCCTTACAGGCAGCACAAACCTGGTGTGTATAGTTCAGCTGAATGACCCTATGCAGAAGTTTTCCAGCTCTGTAGCCAAAAATGCTGCAAATCCCTTTTGGAAGGAAGAGTTTATCTTGTAAGTAACGTACCTACTGAGAACATTTTTATAGCAAAGCGTCTTTTTGTACTTAAACTCTGTGAGGTTTTCGAGAGAAGAATGACATTTTGAAATATTCCAGTCAGGTGACCTCAGAGAAATCTGGAGCTGGGAGGGACTTCAGGATATCTAATTGCCCTCTGCATGGGTATGAGATCAAATAGGTGTCTAGGTCTTCCCTGGCAGATACCTGATTCTAGTAAATGACAGCAGTAACAGGCATAATAAATCACCCTGTGCTTTCATACAGTGCCAAAAAATGTGTTAGCAAGGTTTTGAAGTCTCTTTACGTTGAAAACTGCATTTGAGGAAACCTGATGTGTCTCCATTCTCTGCCGAGTCGGAAATATAAATGTGCAAAAAAATAGACTATCTAAAAGAACTGTAACTGTGATTAAAAAGGGAATGTAAAGCTAACTAGATCTTTTTCTGTAGGACAAAAATTGGACTTTTGGCAGCCTCCATGGTATTCTGTTGTTCATACAGCTCCTGTAAATAAGGTCAAAAGTGAGGAGTTCTAAAACTATTTTCATTTCCACTTTGTAGCAGCAGAGCACATGTATCTGGAGGCTTCTGTATTGTATGAGTTGAAGAAGGGGGGAAATCACTGGTGGCAGTGTGTATCAGAGGGATGTTTTTCTGTTGGCTTTAAACAGATGCACAGGCAGGCAGAAGCACCTTCCCAGGGAACAGGGGTAGAGATGCTGCCATACAACATACTGCAGATAATGCTTGCTGTTTTTTGTACCAGATTATTAAGGTGAGAGGCAGTTCATACACAGTGGAGTCTCTGTAGCTTT
>JANHGB010040595.1:2567-22074 GCA_026283785.1 Coracopsis vasa | reverse complement strand
AGAGGCAGTTCATGCACAGTGGAGTCTCTGTAGCTTTCCTCTCCTATCTCAGTTCCATTTCTCTCTACAAATACGTATAAAAAATACGTATTTCAGAGAGTAATGCTGCTTGGTTTTGTGTGATGTTTTTATTCCATCTAGTCACAGCCTGGCATCCACTATATCTGTTCCTTCCCATGCAAAGCAGAGGCTTAGCTCACAAGGAACTGCCCCTGCTGAGTGTCCTCTTCCTCGACGAGTGGGGTGCACTTCTGTGTGTTCCTCCTCAAGTTGATAGGGGGAGTGAGCAGTGCACAGATCTTTTCCTGCCTCCTCATCACAATCTGCTGGACTTCACGTGTAAATGTTATGGAATGTGCCTTGCGGAAACAGGAGAATTGAGGGAAGAAGCAACAAGGGCTGCTTGAATTGAAGTAAAGCACCAGGATCAGTCATCACAAGTTGTACAGGACTTGGAGAATACCAGACTCCTCTGCATGTGTGCCAGGAATGGACATGATTAGAAGTCCCTATAGTCAGCAAAGGAGACATGCTGTTGTAGAACAACGCTGAAAGGCCTCACCTTTTTATGTGATCTGATAGTTGTGTGCACCTGGTTCTTAATCCTGCTGTCAAGTGGAAAACCAGCTAGGAAGCTCTCTTCCTTCAGACACTTGTAGTACAATGACTTATAAGGTCTGATTTTAGTTATAAGGACCTACAGCTTTTGTGGAAAGCCACAGATGTTCTTCTGTGACAGGGTGCTGCATTGCCATCAAGATGTTAGGATTAACATGATGTTGATTTCTTCTCCACAGTAGGAGGGAAAAATATGCCCTTCTGTAGCAACTTTCTCTTCTGGAGTATCTCAAAGTGCTTCAGCCACTGGGTCTGTGAATCACTTCAGCCATCTGTTGGAAGAACAGCATCTGTGCTTGGTGTTGCAGAGCAGACACGTTCGCAGCAATTTTGGACAGGAAGTTTGTAAGAATAGTACCCTTTCCAACTGAAAGTGCAGAGAGGGGACAGGCAGGATGTGATTAAGTTGACTGGAATTTGGCCTTGACACTAGGGATAATGCTGGGTTTTCCATGCTGTTTTTCCAAAGTGCATGAGGTAAGCCTGGGGACTTTTACAGATAGGTGATCAGGATTTGGCTGCATACCTTCTTTCAAGTTCACATCCTCCCCCCTTTTCTTTCTTCAAAACCATCGACCAGTCTGAAGAGCGGTGTACTGACCACCATACCGGGCTCTGCTTTAGCTTCATGTAAAAAGCAGCAAATGTACCATCAAAGTGCTTCCTTTCAAGTTTTGGAGGTGCAGGAGGCAATGGTAGTGGCAGGGAAAAGCTTAAAACCTGCTGCACAGATGATGTCCCACAACATCTAACGGAGGTGGGATACCAAGATCACACCATCCTGAAACACAGACATACAAAACCGAAATACATATATGTATGTCCTTAAGACTTTGGGCAGAACACCTACTGAGAAGGTTTAAGTTTATAAAAACAGGCATTACTGAAAGGTTCCTCAGTAGGTACTCGGTTTGCTTCACTGGCTGACTTAGCGGAAAGGTTTTGTATCTTTTGTCTAGCTCACCTTGTGAAGTACTGCTTGTGCCAGTAATTCGGCTAATAGTTCACATTGGTTTTGACAGGCAGAGGTTGGTTCTTGTTACCTTGTAACATCCTTGAGTCTTATTTTGGGAAAGTGGTACTGACTCCTCACATAAGACTGTAACTACTTTTATTTACTTGCATCTATCCCGCTCTTGCAGAACGCTTTCCTGCTTTGACAGGATACCCAACAGCTGTGAATGGGTTGTTGATTGAACCTGTTCCAGCATCTTGACTTACAGATTTGATCCTGCCAGGAAAAAAATAGCTTCTTAGTGCTGTGGTTTAGCAGTCAGACTGGGGACCATCATCAGCTTGAAGGGCAGTGTTTGTCAGCTACTGGGGAGAAAGAAAGTCTCTTTGAAATTTTAGGAAATTAAACTTGTGCAACAGTGCTGGAGGAAACCAGGCCGTGGTTTTCTGACTATGATCCCTTTAGTCGGTCTTACCTGAGGACAGAAAGATGCTGTGCATGTGTCGTGATCAGCAAGTTGTACTGCCTGGCTTAGTGTAGGCAAAGGAAAGTTAGGGTGTTGGCAACCAGAATGGCAATAGGGAAGACCTAAGTGGGAAGGAAAACCTGCTTGCCTGCAAAGACCTAACATAGTTTCATTTATTTCACAGTGAACTAAGTGCCAAATCAAAATCATTGCAACTGCAAATAGCAGAAGATGGAAAGTTGGATAGTAAGTATTAAACCTGAATTATTTTGCATGATCACCTTGTGAGCTAAACTTTGATATTAAGTTCTTTTTTATTTCTAACTGGCTGTGTAGCCAGACACAAAATTGTCAGATTTCTGCATTGAAGTGTGGATGTCTTCTGCTGACTTGACCTGGTAGTGAACTTGGGTATGCCTCAAGCATGGATCTAGGCAGTCCCTGGGGGAAGAATAACTGTGCAAGGGAGATCAGCTGGAAACAGTCAGCCAAACTTGTATGAAATGGACAGCTTGGGGAAAATTTATAATACTAATATTTCTAGATGTTTTCTTTTCTCCTAAACATTCTGCATATACAGGAAAAAAAATAATGGCCAGAAATGGTGGCAAATAAGTAATGTTTCATGTCTCCGTTATTTCCTGCTGCACAGTACTATGCCAGGCTGAGGAATAATTGTAAAGTGGAAAGAAAGATGTGGAAAGAAAGATGTGAAAACTGCCATGCTTGTGCCCTGTGGTATAGAACCAGTTCAATTCTTGTAATTAGCTGCCTGTGTTCTTCCTCCTCCTTTCCCATCTTCTTACCCTTAAGTATACTGACAGCTCAGATGTGTGCTGATTTTGTTGATTTTATGTCTTCTAGGTCCTTTATCCGCAAAGGTGACTGTACCTCTAGATCTGTTCAGGAAACAACCTTCTGGCCAGCAAAGTTTTGCACTGAACAGCAGGGCCAGTGAAAGCAGCGCAGAGCCAGGGCCCAGGCTGGGATCCATTAGTGCAGAGGTACTACTGTGTTTGGATGGTTTTACAGTGAATCTTCTACTTAGGGAAGTACTTGCGAATGCTCATCTTGTGCTTTGGACTGTCATTCACAGTGTGGTGCAATCTGTAACTGAGTTACAGTAGAATATTCAGATTGCACAGTATTTGTGTATATCAGAATACTTAGTTATTTGGCTCTTGAACCTTAGCAAAAATATTAGAGTACTAGCTAGAAATCTTAGTCTTCTTCTTGCTTGACTGTGCTTCTAAGGTGGCTTGTTTTGTTCTTTTCCTAGTTCTCTTTTATAGAACCCAATGAATTGAAAACGTGGCAAGTACCTTCTCCAGTGCTGGCCACTAAGATAGAAAAGGATCGCACTGTGATGCCCTGTGGGACTGTGGTCACTACTGTAACTGCTGTGAAAACCAAACCTCGTCTAGAAGGGAGATCATCCCCGTTGAGCACAGGTGAGGAAGTCTACTTCTTCCTGTGCTTACTCTTAGCGTTATGCATGAGGATCAGGAGAAGTTATGAAGGTGGGATGTCAAGAAATGCACTGTTGTCCACGCTTCCCTGATGTGTCAGAGGGGAGGCATTGTTTGTATGCTTCAGAATTAGGATTTTAACTTTCACAAAACCTTGGTTTTATGTGAGGAGTGGTTACTGCTCTTTTTAATACAAACTGTAAAACTTTGTGGTAGATTGATAATGTAGAACAGCTTGGGGTTTGCATCAGACTCTTAGAGTGTTTTCTAATGACAGACCATCCTGTGCCTTCTACCATGGATCTGTATTATAATCCCTAATGAGGATTGGTGTCGTCTTGTGCCAGGTTTTTTTATCGCGTATTTCAGGAGTAGATTCTCTGATTCTTCTTGGGAAAAGTATGGAAGTTAAACCTCTAAACAGTGTGAAATGAAGCAAGAAAGAGCTGCATTCTTTTAAGTTGTTAAAGCAGATCTTTTACTTAAGTAAGTGTTGTCTAGCATATTACAGTAGAATGTTTAAAAACAATAAGGTCCTCCCCTTCACAGGTCTTCTTGTGTCTGGTTACCATAGAGCATGTGTTGACAATTTGTATTAAACAACTTTCTCAAACATTTATGGTTTAAACAGGCTTTAACACTTGTATAATAGATTTTTATTAATTTCATAATAAATGTCTTGAGTAGTTTAAATAATCCCAAACCTTGGTCCTCAGATTCTCCTGTGAAAACTCCAGTTAAAGTAAAAGTGATTGAAAAGGATTTCTCTATTCAAGCTATCCATCCTCATGGTGCTCCAGTCAGCAAAACTTTATCGTCTTCAGATACAGGTAATAGAAATGTTCAAAGCTGCTAATATGTCTGTCTCTGCTGCACATGGGATTAATGTAATCCTTTTAAAATAACAGCAAACCCACATGGCTGCTGCCTTTCAACAGGCACTGAGATGTTTGTGTTAGCAAGTACGGTGGTGAGGGATATAGCAGTCTTGCAGTAAAGTCTGGCTTGAATTGGTGATTAAAATTACTTATTTTGTATATATAACAATGAGCTGTGGTTTGGAGAGGGGAGGTGACTGCAGAAAAGCCAGGGTGTCTCTTCTCTTTTGAATGAAGAGTCCTTCTTTATAAAGGCATGGGAAACACTGCACAAAATTAAAACCCTGTGACACTTGCCTCTAAGGCCATTGTGATGTCCCCTCTGCCTGAGGAGACAGCATGAGGCTGGACTGATATAAGGAAGACTGCATTCTCTTCCTAGCTGTGCCACTGGACTTTTTTTTGTGCTAATGCAAATACACAATCTTGCTGTGCCTGTTTGTTCACCTTCCTAAGTCATGTGGCATACAGTTGAAGTGCCTTCTGTGTGTCAGGTGGCATTGGTAATAACTTTAATTATAGATCACTTTGACTGTATTAAACCTAATTTTGACTCTGGGGCATGTTACCTTTTTGAGTGGCAACTCTGAATCCTCAGGATATTTTTCAGTCCTGTGTATGGTCACTATTTGATCTTTCTGTAGCCCTGTAGGCAACAGTAATGAAAGATGTGACTCAGTCTAGCTGCAAATGGCACATGGTGTGGAATTCAGTTTTCTTTGTACAGATTTGAGTGGAGATGGAACAATCTGGAGATCTAGACTGCTCCTGGCACAGTCAGAAGGCTTTCTGAGAGAGAGAAATGGATTGGCCAAAAGACAGAAATCTGAGGGACAGTATGATCCAATAGCTGTGAATAACTATAATAGCACTTGAGTCTTTCCCTACTTCTAGACTAAGAAGTACTCTGATACCATGAAGCACCGTGGTATTACTAAGCCAATTTAGGAAATGTTAAGATAGCGCTAGACTGCCGAGTTAACTTTCATAACTGTTTATGATATTAAAGATAGAAAGCACTTACTGGAAAACTCATCTGAAGACAATTTAGAGCACATAGATATGGACAGTGTTTTTATGGGAGTGTAGGGGAATTTCTGTGGAACGTTTATACAAAACAGCAGGAAGAATTACTCATTAGAATGAAGGTTTAATCCAGATTGAAGAAATACGAAGGAGCTTTTGGTATGGCAGTAACTTAGGCAGTAGTTATTACAAATATCATGCCAAAATAGCAACAAGGACTATAGAAAAGATGCTGTGGCCATGTCATAGTTCTAAGTGATGACAACAATAAGAATTGGCAAGTGCCACTCATGCTGTCCTGGATGCTCTCTGCTGTGCCTGGAGGCTTTGCAGTGCCTATGGAGATGGCAAAGTTGAGGTCTATAGTGAGTGTGCAGACACGCATGGGCATGTATACCCCTTGTGCACACATACTCTTGAGCTCCAAAAGTATCTGAGATACTTGGTGCAGCATAATTATTGAGGCCTCGTCTTTCATTGCATTAATGTCACAGTGACAAAAGACACTGCTGAGTTTAATTAACACTGGTGCTATTCCTGCCTGTATTCTCTTGTTCTTAAAACTCTTACAGAAAAGCCCATCTCAGGCAATTAAATATGGGGATTTTTGTCTTGTTAATTTTCTTCGCCTTGTTTATTCCTAAGCTTGATGAATTTGATGAGTGTATGTTTTTTGCTGTGCCCAAAGTACTTGCATACTGGATGCCAGAAATAGCCATGCTTAAAAATAAACTTGTGCTTGGCACTAAAGAGCATTTTATAAAGATGTTTTTGTGTTTCTGTGCAGTGTTTGGAGGGGAAAAGGGGATGCAGTTCACAGGCTTTGGAGGCAGCTGATAAAGAGCAAAGTGACTGCCATTTTGCCTTCCTTGTCCTACCATATTGCCAAGCAAATCTGGAAATGCTGAGCAATGATGTCTGGAAAAAGAGCAAACAGCTACCTGAAGAAGTAGTAATGCAGAGCAGCTTTGTACTGTGTTAGAACTATGGCTCTTCATGACTCTCATACCTGATGGGCTACCCACTGCTTCTGGATTACAGTCACTGCAGTATAGCAATGCACTGAAACAACTAGATAGTTTGTCTCTCTCTGCTTCCAAAACCTCCCATGTGCAAGGGTTTGTAAGTGCAACTTAGTTACCTTTACTCAAAAGAATGGGTAACAGAAAAACAAGACTTAGTAGCTGGGTAGTGAAGTGGAAGGTGTTTTGGTATTCTTAGTGTTTAAAACATTTCTGCTAATTTATTTGAATTTCATGTCAAGAACAAGCTCTGCCTCTTTTTGCTCTGTTTTTTTCTTGTTTTTCTTTCTTCCTTCTGAAATAATGCTTTCATTTCAGAGCTGCTGGTACTGAATGGCACCGATCCTGTTGCAGAAGCAGCCATTCGGCAGTTAAGTGAGTCTGCAAAGCAGAAACTGAAGTCTCCTAGGAAGAAAAGCACCATTATCATATCAGGGGTGTCCAAGGTAGAGTAGAAAACAACACTTCTATTTAATGCTTACTACTGTAAAGTCTTTGCTCCGCTGAGTGCGCTGTTAATGTGTTTTCTGCTGTCTCCCATTCAGCAGTCACTGCAGGATCTAGGTCTGTGTGCCAATTTATTTCAGTAGCTGTTTCAAATTAAGCCAAATCAGGGTGGGTTTGTTGCAGAGGGTCTTTTGGGGTTTGATTGTTAGATTTGACAGCTGACTAAAAATGCATGGTAACCTTGGATGGGAGTGAGATGATTAGGGATTTGGGAAAACCAGCTTAAGTGAGACCAGAGATTGTCCGTCTCTGTTTTTTGCCCATGGAGGGAAGAGGCACAGAAAAAGTATGAAAGATGTTTTCTGTTTCTTTCAAAGTTGTTAAAACTCTCTGAAAAACCTCCAAGTCCTCTGGACTCTGTTCCAGAGGGAGAGCAAAAAAAGACTTGCACATGGTACATAGCATTCCTCCAGACTTTCTTCATCCACAGCCTCAATCTGCCATCTGATGCTTGCCACCTGGCTGTGTTCCTTTCCCTAAAGGCTGCTGTATGCACATTTGCTGTCAAGTCTTGCTGTTATGCACAGGACCCCTAAAGAGCTCTATGTGAAAGACAAGTCAGTGAGCATGGGTCTCTTCATCATCACTGTGCTGTGATGAGAGGGGGAAATGAGCATCAGCTGCCACAGTGCCAGGTGTATCTGCTTGGGAGATGGAGGCAGAGGGACTGCATGGATTTGTGTTTAGCTGATACAGCTGACACGAGTCCTTCTTCAAGATGAAGATGGGGTTATTTTAAGGACCAAAAGATTGTCTGTGAATGCTGATACTTCACTACAGCAGCACATGTAGGAAGGAGTCCCATTATTTGCAGTGCGGCTGGGCTTGGGTGGGAGACATGTACTTAACTGGGGGTTTTTTTCAGTCATTTGCCTTTAACAACATGATTAAAACTTGGCTAAATGCTCCTTCCCTTTAGTGGAGCTAGGAAAGTTTCCAGTGGCTTTCCGATATCCCTGAGCAATACACATGAAACTGTAAAGAAAATAAAGGAGGTTTTGCAGGGCGGCTTGTGGGTTTTTTCCAGCAGAGTGGCTTGTGTCAGTGTTGTCTCTTGTTTTCACTGGGCAGACCTCCTTATCTCAGGACAGTGAAGCTGCACTGATGATGGACTATGCTGCAGCCATGGACAACTCCTGCAAACAAGTAGATCCACCCACTGCGGGGGAAGGTGTTGCAAAAGTCACTTCTGATGAAAAGCTATCGTTAGGTGCTTCAGAAATAGTGCCCGAAACTGATCCACAACAAAGTGCCCATAAGGCTTGGGATTTGGAGAATGGCAGCCAGCAGTGGGACACCAACACACTCTTAGACCAAACCTGTGACGAAATATCTGGGAGCTCATTAAGTGTTTCAGAAACTGGGAGCATGAAAAAATCTAAAGGTATGTGATTCTTACCTCTGCTTCAGTGGATGACTGTTTTCTTTACGTAACTGGCAGTATCATGCAACACTTTAGTAGTTCACCTCTTCTTACTGATTTTTGTCCTTAAACTCCTTGTGATTGTGATGTTGGTTGAAATTGTCTTACTAGTAGCCATAGAGAGTGCAGTCCTCCAGCTCTCTGACCCAGGTCAGGCTCCCTTACACTCCCCTTCATCAGGAAACATAAGGGTTCAACCTTACAAGTTGAAGGGCAGCTCACTAAGCCCAACTCAATTATCTGGGAGAGACATAACCAGCCACATTATCAGTTCCTCAGTGAAAACCATATCCTTGTAAACAAGGACTTGTGCTATATTAGCAGTCCCATTACTAAGGTGAAAACGACAGGGTTCCAGAGTTGCTTTCTGTTACATTCCTTTTTCTCCTTTACGTCTCTGAGTACAGGACTCCCCTGCCTTCAATAAAGTGTGTGTTCAGGAAGTACCAGAGCTAAACCAGAGATACAGTCTCTCTCAACTGCCTTGTGAACAGTTTCTCCCTTTTCACTGATTTCATTAATGCTAGTTTGCTAAAGAAAATGGAAAAAGGGTAATTTAATAAATAAATAAGGGGTCAGATAATTTTGCTGTTGTCATTACACACCTGCATAGCTGCAGTCTGAACATGTCTTAAGGTCCTTTGTGTTTCCATTATAAATCCATTAACCTCTGAGGCTATAGCACTGGTTTGTGGCTAAGTGGTAAACATAGGGTCTGTTAGGAAGTCCGACACAAGAGCCACTGCAGTGGACTGTGCCCTGAACAGGCTGCACACCAGTCTCCCAGCTGCACGCTGAAGTTGCAGAAATTGTTGTGTTTCTCACCCATATCCATCCCTCTTTCTCTTTATTATTTTCTATTCTTTCCTTATCCAGAGATAAGATACTGTGAAATGGCTTACTACAAAACCTCAGTCTGTTACTAGATTATTGTAATCCCTCCCACTTAAAGCATGCACTGGACTCTTTGCCAAGGCTCTCCCTTAGAGCGTTGAGGTTTTCTGGACTTCTCACAGCTTCTTTGCGCCACCTGATAGATCAGGATGGTACAGCAGCAGTCAGTTTGACATAGATTGGCACTGGAAAGTTTTGGTATGCTTGGAGTGGGGGTAGGAGATTAGTTGTGAAGGGATTTGTCTGATTTGGAGCCTGGAAGTTTAGGAAGCTGTATGGCATATTGCAAAAACTCTGGATTCTTCTTTAAAATGTTATTCTAGAACAAGCAAGTGGAAATTTGTATGTGAGGTGTTGTGCAGTTTTGTTGTTCCCTGTGCAGAACACTGCAAAGAGATAAGGCTTCTAAAGATCCTATTTACAGCGTGTAGTACAGGACTGCTAAAAGCACAAAGTAATATTTGAGACAGTTGTCTCATCTTGAAAAAATACTTGTGAAGACTGTCTCAGATCCCTTTCTTTACACACAGACCTCTGTGGAAGTCTGGAACCTCTGCTTTGTCACAGCTGAGTTGCTTTTGTGGAGTGAGATAGGAAATCATTTCAACCCCCCTGTCTTCAGTTAGCTTTAAATAGTTCACAATTTCTGTTTTGTCAAAAACTTTCCCTTAAAGAAACAAAACAAAAAACAAACCCAGACAAACAAAACTCAAGAAAACCCTCAAACAAAGCAAACAAAATGCCTTCTGCTGTAAAAAGCCTTGTGTCTATTTAATGTCTTAAAGTTATCACTCTGTTCTTTTTTTTTATTAACTTTTGCATATTATTTTTTACTTTTCTGACTTCCTCTTTCTTACCTATTCCCTTTTATATACTTAAGAGGACTACTATGCCAGCCAGAATTAATTACCTACACAGTAAGTTATTTTGTTGATTTGGTTTGGTTTTGGTTTTAGGTTGGTTTTTGGTTTTCTTAGAAAATGTAGCTTTACAATGGTTCACTCATTGTAAAAACTGAAGCAAAACATAGTCTGGCGTATGTTTTCTTCTTCCCCCATCCATTTCTTTCCTCCCTCCAAAATTACCTTCCTCTGCTCCCATACTTAGCAGACTAGTCATAACAAATCATTCTTCTGGTGGTCATGCTGTCCACGTGGATCACACAGAATGGACAGAAGGGCAGGCTTGGAGGGGGTGCTCTACATTTCCAATCTCCCTCCATCATGCCCATTCCTGTAGTATCTGGTAATCAATCCACATCTGATCATGCAAACCATGTGTGACCCCATAACTGGATATGCATATGCAGAAAGCTTATTTTAAAACCTGCTGCTTTCAGTTTTCTAGGTCTCTTTTCTAGCCTAACTCATAGAGCTACCAGGACGCAGCAGGTATTTACAAAACCACCTGGATAAAAACTTTTGGAAGCTGGGAAGGAATGGAACGAAGCGATCTCTATATCCTTGTAGATGTGGAAGGAAATCTTCATTAACAAAAATGAGATTCAGAAGTAATCCAAGCCCCTCAGTCATTTTCAGAACACCCTAAACTAGTGCAGAGAAGCCTATGAAAACCAATCAGTCTGTACAGCACTCTTGACATGCTCTCTGCTTGTCTCCTGGTGTTAGGGGCAGAGTTGGCATATGGATCCTGTTGAACTCAAGAAGTAAGCATGCAAATAGCACGAGCATCGCCAAGCTTGTAATTTGGTGCATGCCTCCACAGCAGCTGGAGCCACTGCCAGGCAGCACATACCAAACTGGCTAGAGACTGATGGGTGGCAGCGGGGATGTGGCAAGCTTCCATGTAGCAATGACCTCAGTACCTCCAGAAACACAGGGAGCTTTCATGTCACGGGGGTACTGCTGCTTGTGCTGAGCCTGTGTTGCTCTCAGGGAAGTGCTGCCTGCAGTTTTTCAGCTGCAGCGAGTTGTCCCAGGCCACCAGCACAACTTGTGCAGCATTCTTGGTTCATGTTTATTTCCTAGTATGGGAAATCAGTCTGGATGCGTAGAACTAAATAACTGCTTACAGATAAAGCCTTCTGTCCTACTCCTGTTGGCACAGCTTCAGCTGCAGCTGCCAGGACTGCTGGGCCAAACAGCTGACTACTAAAACAAAAGCCACACAGCAACAAGACCTCATCAATACACCCCAGCCTTTGCATATTAACAACTGTCAGTGTCATGGGGTTGAACACTGTTTCCTTTATGCTGTTGACAACAGCTTGAATTGGTACTGCCTTGCCAAAAAGATCAATCAGAGAGTGATGCGAGAGCAGTCAAGATTCAAATCCATGAGTTCCAGTTGCTTTTTGCTTTCATCCCATCATGGCCTGTTAGAAGAATCGCAGCAGCAGCAGGACAAAACACATTAGAATACCCTCCCAGGTGCTGAGTGCTTAGTCCTTGAAGTAAACCCAAACACATGTTTGTAACTTCTCTGATCTGAACAAAGAAGCCCCTGGCTGCATGCAGCAGAGCTGCTATGAAAATACCTATTCTGCAGCTGTCACTGTGCAAAATGACATGCAGCCCGTCAAGTCCTTGGGGGACAAATATGTAATTCTAGCTATTGCGTGGTATCGCATGAGAGAATTGATCTGTGTGTTGCTTTGTGTATCCATTGGCAATGGGAGGAAAAGCAGAATCAAGATTGTGCAGTGACAAGAATTAGTAGCTGAACTGAGAGTTGGGAAACCTGATAGTCATACAGGAATGAGGTGTGGAAGCTTTGCCAAGGAGATGACTGTCCTCACGTACTAGTCTGACTGCCAGAAGGCTCCTGTGTTGGCTTGCTACCTGGGTCCTCCCTCACTCAGATTGGCTTGTGCCACTTGGACAGCAGTGCTGCCCAGTTCTGGTGCTATTTTAACATGGGGCTGATGTACTGACACTCAGCCAAGTGTTGCTGGTAGCTCAAAGCAGTGTCCCTGCCAGCGGCAGCCAAGCTGCCTTACACATCAGACATGTGCACATGGAAAGGGATAGTGGAATTTGGCAGAACGGTGGCTGCAAAACCAACCTAAGCTTGCAAAAAGAGGAGTACTGGTGGCTGGTGTTGGCAACAAGGTAGGATGACAGCTGCAATTGCCTTGGCTGCATAATAAGCTTGACATGGGATCAAGAGAAGGAATACAACAAAATACAGTAGCTTAATTTACCACAGAAGGGATTTGAGCTCATTTCTGAACCTGTTGGAAGCAGATGTAATACTATTTTTAATCTGCTTGAAGTTAATTGCTGTTCCTAACAGGATTTTAAAATATCAAATACTTTGTGATTGTTACTCTAGGTAGTGCTACCCAGTTCATGTAGGACACATGCTGTCTGGCTTGCATGGGCATACTGCATGCAGGTTGATTGCGAGGTAGAGTTCTCCAGCACCAACAGTCCTTCACCTCAAATTAAAATGCCACCTTCATGTTGTGGATCACGGGCTAATCTCTTCCTTCTTTGATCCTTGAAACAACAAAGGTTAACATTACTTCTGCTATTTAATTCTTTTTATAAAATACTCTGTAATTCTGTTGTATTGGAAAGATTGGATATGCCTGTTTGACACGTGAGAACCCAGTGTACAACCCACACCAAAGGCTGTGCATGTGTATGTTTGACCACTAACACAGCTTTCAGAAAAGCATTTGAAATGAATAAAACGTAAGGAAGGAGACTTTCACAAGATGTGTGGATTGACTTTAGAAGCTGAAGTCAGAGGACTAACACTGATTCCTCATAGGCATGTTTCACTATAGCTTTCCTTCCTTTTCAACAGCATCATTTCTAAAATGAAGGAAAATTCATTTTTTCTTTAGTGCTCCTCTAGCAATACACGTGAGCTCTTCTCTCCTGAACATTTCTGCTAGCTGTACTAGCGTGTGTATATGCATATATCTAGAACTACCACAGTCTGTCATGATGCGGTTTGCATGATACTTGCATGGAACAAGTTGAAGTGGAGAAATACATACTTCCATGGAGTCTGAATTTCTCAGTGGTGTTCAGCTGAGAGAGAGCTGGATCAGAAGCGGGGCAAGGAGAATTCAGTAGCATGTAGTGTATATGTGGGTGCTTCTGGCTGAAAGCACGACAATTGCTCACGTTTGCCAGTATCTGAAATCATGTATTGCAAGGTGGAACTTGTACTGTTACGGCCTCTAGGTTACAAACCATGAATATTCTTGCTTTAGATTCACCACACTCTTAGCTTTTTAATATTGTTGGAGTAGTTACCTGAGTGATGCTTAAACTGGAAATGTTAAGACCGAGGCTTTTTCCAGTCATGCTGCAGTTACAGTTCAAGCTGAGCTCCAAGAGGACAGCAGCCAGTTGTGTCTAAAGCATCCTGCACCTCTGCTGTTTTCTTCCACAGGTTCAATTCTGAAGAAAAGCGCAAAGCTCTTTTTCCGCCGGCGACATCACCAGAAGGATCCTGGGATGAGTCAGTCACACAATGATCTCGTCTACCTGCAGCAGCCACTGTCGGAGGAAGCACGCAAGAAGGGAGGCACGCTTTCACGCATTCTGAACAGAAAGCTGCTTTCCAAACACAAAAGCAAGAACAAACTGAACGGTGGTTCAGCAGAACCATTCGTACAAGACTGAACACTCTCTGATGGGATACTTGCACATCAGTTGACCACTTGTTTACACAGCAGTACTAGAGGACACAAATATGGCTGATGACTTGCATAAAACTATGTTCACTAATGCAGTGGTCCAGGAACAAACAGAAAGCTTATCTTTTTTTGTTTATTTTACCAGAAGACTTTTTCTCTCTGATCATAAAAGTTGCTCCTCCAAATACAAGCAGCGCTAATTGTATCATGACAGCTTTTGGAGGATCACGTGGTTTGTTATAGAAGATGAGGGATTATGGGGAATGGTGCACGTGGGGAGGACCTGCATGTAAGCACCTAGTTTACATTAATGGGGAGCTAAGAACTGAAACACCATACCTGCTGTATGACTGAACCACTGTAAAGAGAGAAGATACCACTGTGCTTCCTTACTGCAGCCTGGAATAGTAGCAACACAAGTCTCACCTTGTTTTTCTAGACAGGCTGAAAGGGAAAAGAGAGACCCAGATCCGGTTTGCTTTGTAATTTGGAAACGGGTAAGTTTTCAGAAGCAGAACTAAAATGCTGATTAAGATAGCCTACTGTAATAACTGTAGCCTGCTGTAATAACTGCTCGATCCATGTAGGTGGAGAGATGCCTTTGATATTAGCCATAAATCAATAAATTATGCAAATACTTATACTAGCATATTGTTCAATGTTCTGTGCATAAGTTATGCTTTAAAAAAAAACAGAACTTTTTTTTAAGTCTGCTTGAGTCTTCTCGCAGAGGAAACACTTACAAATTCTTATTTGTAGCTTTTCTTCCCTGTGTGAGAAGCTGCATTAGTGATGCAAAAACTTAGGGGCTCTAATTCCTTCTCCCAGGTACTTGTTAGACAAGTATATTTAACCATCATATCAAATGCAAAGCTAGGAGCAATAAGTGATGAATAGAGCATATTTAACCCTATAATGCTTTTCATTAGACAGCTTATTTTACTTGCCAAGCACTTACTGAGATCTTAGAAAACAGTTGTGAAGAGAGCTTTTTAAAACAGCAACATTTCCCTTAGTTGGCTTTCAGTTTCTAGATCTGCCAATGTTGTCATGTGCTGAATGGTTGGTTGGGTGAGTTTTTTAACTTTGTTCCTTATTAAATATCGCAGCTGGCTCCTTTAAATTAAAAGGGAAAACTGATGAAAATAAAGGCGTAGTTCTTGCTTGGACTATTAAGAAGAGTAAAATGTCAGTCAGTATTTCCCAGGTACTATCTTTCGTGCGTACCTGTACTTTTCCATTATCTGCATTCCTACTGAGGACAAAGGACCAAGCCTGTTCCCTCTAGCCAAGAAAAACATCCATTCCATCTAAACTGCTGACATGAATGGATGATAGATTTGTGCCTGCTTTGCCAACAGTGATTTTCCCCCTCCCCCTTTTGCTCCTCTTAAGACATCCAACACTTTGGCTCATATTTGGGCTTCCAACTTAAATCACTCGTCAAAAATAAAAAGTCACTGAAGAACAGAAACACAATTCAAAACTTCTAATGGGCTCTGCATTCCTTGGTAAATACTTTACAAAGAATATAAAAGTAGAGGGATTTTGGTTTCTGTTTTACCAGAAAATATTAGGACAAATGAACTGTCAAAATATTTAAACTGAGCCTACTGATTAAAAATACTGTTTATGTGTAACCTCCTAAAGTCACTGTGGTAGTAGAGCAGTCCAGACTATCAGACAGTTGTATGTTTGAGCATGCTGCTTATCACAAAAACACTTGAAGGCATTCTAATATTCTGTATTTTGAAAATGGGTTACAATTGAGTCTTCTAGAGCTGTCATGTGCTTAGAAATCCCAGTTCAGTAATACAGGTTTGTCCACCTTGAATGTGCTTGAACACATTTGTTTATTGTTAACTTAATACAAAGTAGTTTCTTCACTTCTTTTACAGTGGTTCGTTATATGAGCATTAAAATAACTGACGTTATGTTCTCTCAACATACACTTTTTCCATTGACTCTACTAGGAGTTCTTTGCATGACAGTGACAGGGCAGGGTGGGAGTCAAATCTCTGCCATGTTTTAAATGCTCAGTCTTGTTTGCTGAAGAAGAAAACAGTAACTACTCACTGAGTGCAAGAAATCTAAGACTGAGCTCCATGGGTAGCACCTCCTTAAACTAAAAAGGTATGGAACTGGGAGTGTAAAGGGAGCATAAAACACTACTTGAAGTCTGCTTAAATTATTGAACTGGGATTTTAATTTATGGAAGCTTTATTGTGTACTTTGGAATGGGGTGGAAATAACACTGAATAACTTGCAGAAATACAAGAGCAGGGTTTGCTTGTAGCTTACGCTGTGGAACAGATGCTCGCTGAAGCAGTGTTTTTTTTAGTTCATCTTTCTTAAGGTCTTGGTGATTGCCTAAATGCATGTCTTGATGGTGGGAACCAAAAACATTCTGTACTGCAAACTGTATGAAGGTTTGGGCTTGCGTATACTGAGAGAGAATGAATTCTTAAGATGAGGAAAGCAAGGCATTTGGGGCAAAAAGGGAATTGTGTTTTCTAATTGCCTTCACTCCTCAGGACAATAAACATCGTTTGGTTTGATGTTTGACCTCTCTATCTGGCTGGTGTGTTCCTCACCTCTTCCTACTTCTCTACAAATAATTTATGTCCTGTTGTAAAAACAAGCTAAGGTACTAAATACAAAAGGATGACTAAGTTGCTCAGTTGTGACAACTCCAAAGGCCCACAATTCTGAATCCTATTCCCCACTTCTGAGATTATTAGGTTGCCACTGAACATCAGGAGGTCTGAGTATGTACATTTCTTGTATACATTAGTGTTTAGGTCAGTGTGAGTTAGATTCTGACAGCCAGCAGGAGCTGTGCTGAGTTGGTAGGACTGGATCTGTAAACTGGTGTTAACACTGAGACATACCGTGTCAGGTGTTGCATGTTGCTTGTGTTGTTTTAAAGGATGCTGGAGGGAATCATTTTGCTCTTTTATGTTTTGCAATCTTCATAATTTTAATAACTACACATTTAACAGCAGAACAAATCTCTGCATGATACTACACTGAAAACTGACTGTTTTCTGCCTTCCAACTTAATTACTTCAGTACAATAGCTTGGAAGCAACCTGTGAAATCTTTCTTCCTTTTTGCTTTCTTACACTCTTGTGTTTCTGAATGCAGCAGAGGCAGAGGATACAGCAAAGAAGGCATAGTATTTATTTTATGAGGATTAAGAGATGAAGTCTTGCTTTTAATTTCTGAAGAATTTTTCTGCCCATAACTGAACCTTCTTAATCTGTGTTTGTGGTCTGCTTTGCTTTATGGCATTTTAGCTTTTCATTTGCCTTGATGTAAACAACCTGCATCCTTATCTAAACATGATTTGCCTTGGCTTTAATTTTCTTTTCATAGATTAAAGCAATAAAACCACCTAGTATCTCAAGCTTGAATACAAGCTAGCTGACTTTCTTAAAGTGACAGAGATCACTTTAAAGTCACTTCAAAGAGGAGAGGGTCCTTTATCCCTAGGTCCCTAGTATTTCCGATCTAGTTCAATCCAAAACAAAATGACAGTTGTTTCACTTCTAACTGCATATGAAACTTGTGAGTCTTAAGCAGCAGGAAGAAGAAGGGATGCCGTGGAGGAAAAAAGTTTGTAAAGAACTAAAATACTTTTGGCAAACTTCTTCAAGTTAATGGACAAGTCTTAAACTTTCAGGCAGCAATAGTGGGGTTTATTCTTATGCTCTCTGTCAGATTTTCTTTTTCCTCAGCTCTTTCTTTGGGAGAGAGGTTGGGGCTCCACATCTTACAGACCTGTAGTTACTGTCTTGCTCTTTAGAGGACTTGGCTTACAGCACTGGGGTTTTTGAGGTGTTCTATTGCTTGTCAATGATACCAGTTTTGAAGATGAGTGAAATTTCACAGCATTTCCCTGTACCACATCTCCTTGCTGGTTCTAAGTGATTTTCAAGGGAAAGCTCCCTGCTGTGTGTTGTAAAGTTTTGGTGTTCCTGATATGCAAAGTATTGTAGGAAAAAGTGAAGTTGACTACATAAAATGCTATAAAATGTCTCTGAGGAAGCAAAATAAGAATCTTGCTTTTGGTTTAACATCTTTTTCAGCTCTAGTAGCTCTAGGTTTTAAAAGGAGCAAGAGCTTTATGCAAGGTGGGAGCCACATGGCTTTTTCATTTTGGTTTACTGCAGTTTTTGAATTGCAGAGCTGAAGTTTGAGATAAGTGCTTATCCTGGTACAGAATTAAGCATACCATAGCTCCAGGCTAGGACATTCCCATTGTGAGTGGGAACAGCTGACCTCATACTTTGACCTCCCTGACTTTGACAGGACCTAAGTGGATTTCTTCATACATTTTAAATGTATTCAGCATATGCTTCTGTACATTTCTAAGCCACAGCCTTGGTGACAAACAACTCCAGATTAATTGTATAAGAAGGGTGATAGAGGTGAATAATACCATTTCACTCAGGATATCCAAACTGCTACTATGCAAGGTACTGGCATGGTATGAAAATAACTGGGAAGGATGGGTCTGAGGTCTTTCTAATACTATAACTCTGTATTTCCCAATAATGTATTATGCTGTGATATTCCAGGTGGGGTAAAACATTCTTTTCCAGCACTCCACTGTTACAGTCACTTCTGTGATGGTTGGTTTTTTTTCCTTTTTAATGTGTGTACACAAAATGAAGTTGGTGCAATTACAAAGTCTGTGACGTACAGACTTATTCTATCACCTAAAAGCCTGAGAAGAGGATTTTTTAAGAAATAACTACTGCTGTACATACAATAAAAGCCAATTGTCTCCATGTAATGTGCTGTCCTACATACCTAGTCTGCCATGCGTCAACAGATGGTTTTCTACTCCCCATCAGTAATTTGACCCCTTGCTTAACACAGTGCATTCACCTGTTTATTCAGGAGCAGAGTTCTCCCCCTGTGCTGTGCTGGGTTGTTTCCAATAACCCCGGCCATTATCAGGTAGCCCTTTCTTGTTCCTTGAGAAATCACCTGAAACGTGGACTGGGTGGGAATCTAATGGAAAAAGGAACTGTGGAACTCACTGCGGTCACTTGTTCTTTACCTTGTATTATCCTGAAAGCATTTGTAATTTGGGGGGCAAAAAGGGAGGAGTGTTAGAGCCTAGATCTTGCATAGAAGACACCAGTACTAAAATGAGCACAGCTCGGGAACAGGGTTCTCTTGTGATGATTTTACTGAAGAAGTTATGTTCTAAATTAATGCTGCCACAAAGCCCTACCAGACTGAGGGAATAAAAACCAAAACCCACCAAAAACAGGCATTCACATGAAAATAGCTGCCATAGTGGTTTTATTTCTCTTCCCAGAGTACTGTAGCTTTTGTTGCAAGGAAATTGTATGTTGTCTTACAGGGTGTTACTGCCCATATTTCTATGCCTGTTTATTTCATCTTCTCAAAGTGCCTAGCTGAAATTTCCTAATAGTCTCCTAACAAACCTTCTTACTTCTTCCTGCTCTGATCTTGGGTGAGGTTTTTTAATTTGAGTCATGCCATTTGTGTACGCTACCAAAAGGGACTGCAGTAATAGGACAAGGGGTAATGGGTTAAAACTTAAACAGGGGAAGTTTAGATTGGATATAAGGAAGAAATTCTTTACTGTGA
>JANHGB010040593.1:84030-139898 GCA_026283785.1 Coracopsis vasa | reverse complement strand
GAAAGGAGGGATGGAAGGGGTGGGGGTGGAGAATAGGCATAGAGGAAAAGAAAGGGGGGGGGAATAAATTGTTACGTTTACAGAAAACATGTACCAATTGAAGTTAAGAGTTGAACTACTTCATTTCACACATAAAATGCTTTCTGACAGGGCTGCCTAATTACCATAGAGACCAGCCCTAAACATGATGCCCTCCTTGTTTCTGACCTTTGTAAACACAAGGCAATTCATTCAGAGCAATGAAGAAACAATTGTTCATTGACATTCTTATTTCAGAGGCAAAAAGGCAGCCCAGCTAGCTACTTTCTAAAGCTGCAGCTTGACATCCAGGCACCACAAATTACTGGAAATGTAGGGACCCCCTATTCAGCCATAATACAGGCTACAAAGACGTAACTAGCCTTACCAAATTCACTATGTGTGATTAACTGAGACAAACGACTGCTAACAACTAGATCAGGTTTTACAGCCTAAATGTGTGTGCATGAACAGAGTTACAAAATACAATGTCACTTTATAACCCAGTTCCTGCAGCTACCTGCTTTGGTTTCATCACCTATTTACCCACCTTCCCACTGGGCTCCTCCCTACCGCTCTACCCATTTTGCTGCTTAAGTTATACACAAAAAGCTCTTCCAGCTCCAAAGTACATTTCATAAAGCGATTGAGAGACTAAGCAAAGGAAGTATTAATGAGCTGATTTCCAAGTAATGGGCTCATTGCCATTCAAGCTGCTGAAAATTTATGAAGCCATCAACAGAAAGGAAAGAGGCAATTGTGGAGGGTAGAGGTGAAGAAACAGAGAATGGCAAGCATGAAAAAGGGTAGGTCATAGGTGGAGCAGAATAGGAAGAGAAGACACAGCAAAAAGCAGCACATTGGGGCTGGAATTAATGGAACTGCCTTTCCTCCAACAATACATTCATAAATGACGTATGCTTTGCTTTCAAGAGTAAGTTTGACCCCACCTCCTCTTAACTGCATCGTGCCCTTAGGACTTCATCCTCTCTGCCAGACCCAAAACACTGGCCAGATTTGTTATGCTTTGCCTGTCTCCTACAATTAAGTAATTACGCATCTGCTATTGAAAGACGGCACAGCTCTGTGGCGACACTGTCTGTCTGGGACCCCATCCCCATCCCTTGACAACCCAAGTGAATGCTTCAGTGGCAGGAGCACCACCCGCACTCTTTCTGTTAACCTTGCGTCTGGGATAAAAGGAGGTGACATAGGCCTGCCAGGAGGAAAAAAAAAAATAAAACGACATCTGAGAGTTTTATCTGAAAGAGGTTATTGTGCTCCTGACAGCAAAAGGGAGCTGTAAACAAACTTAAGCCAAAGAGCCAGCAGTCATCAAACCTGCACTAAGAAAGAACAGGGTTCAGCCTCCCTCCACTGGCCTGGTTCTTGCATGAGGTTTCCAACCATGCCACTGGAATTTGGGGCTTTAAACCGTAGCTAAAAAAAAAGTCACCCCAAGACCCTGGACTGACCTCTCTTGAGATTAAGATATTCCAGTTAACATTCCATCCACTTACTTTCAGGTTGCTCGACATTCTGAGGACATGGCAAAGTGATATTCTGATTCTCCTGATAGGCTGGAGATGCCCGGAGGGTCACAGCTCCTTTTCCACTGCAGACTCTAGTGGGATCTGTTTCTATAGTAAATGCACATGCACAGAGAAGACATATTGAAACAGATGGTACAAAGCTATTAGGATCCATCAGAGCTCTATGGAATAATTTTAGCATGGTTGCCTCTGGGTGAACCAATCTAGTAATGTTTATGCAGATGAAGATTAGCTCTGGATTTAAAGCACTGAGAAATCAAAGCAGTTTCACAGTCATGTAACTGATGAATATAGAAGTAAGTTCGGAGTCAGTGTAACAGAGCTAAGAGAGGAAGAAAATTGGATGAGTGTTTGAATCAAATTTCACAGGCCCATTTGCTTTATTTGGTCAGCTTTGTATGGAGATATTGTACCAAGAAGGACATTCTACCATTACACCTCTAGTTCTTCTGTTGGGATGTCCCAGTGGTATAAAGCAATACGATTTGTGTGCTGAAGCCTTAAATATGTCTTTTATGCAGGATTGAAAGAGAAAAAAAAATGTCTTATGACCACTGGTGGATAAAATCTTGTAACTATGCTGAGTATGATCTAAAGGCAGGGTGCTGCAAGCCATCTACTTGCCATCTCCCCTCATTTCATGGCAGTGTTTCATCTTCTGACATAGGAACCAAAATCCCCCAAAATAGGAGACTCAGCGTATACGTGCTCAAATCACCCTGTGAGCCAAACACTAGATCACGCTAGCACCCCTGCTGAGGCCCAATTCAGCACAGCTTCTGTGCAGGTTTACTTTTGTGCATTTCAGTCCATGGATTTGTTTGGGGTTTTTGGTTTTTGTATTTTTTTTAATCTGCTATCATCCTTTTAAGTCACAACAAATCAGTACTTCAATGTTATCTTCCCTTACTTAAAACCTTTCTGGAGAGTTGTTTCTGCTAAGATACCTATAGAAAAAATAAGCCTAAAGAGTCTCTCACTTATCTAAGCTACTTCCACAGGAAAACACATCACCTCCCTTTCTCATGCACTATTACTGACCCTGCAGCTGCCATCAGACTTCACTTTGACCTATATAAACAGAGGTGCTAGTCCTACCATGCAACCACAGAGGAAGCCTGAAGAGATACTGAGCATATACACTGTGTTACACAACATGATGATTTTTATTTTTATGGGGTGAGGATCATGCTATCTCTGCATGGGGATGGCATTGGATGCTTATGCCTTCAGACTGAACAGAGTGGGCAAAGCCTGTCATTGATTGCTTAGACAACAACCCATGTCTGTGCAGATCAATATTCCCTGGCTGACTCCAGGAAGATAATGCCCCATTAAATCCACACCAGTACAGTGCCTATAGACCATGATAATGCCTTAACTAAGGTTAAAAAACGGACCACAGCCAAGGTGGCCATAATACAGGGAAACATCAATAGTGCCAGATGAACAACAGCAGTAGGGGGAAAGACTCAACCAATGCCAAACACTTGGCTCACATGGAAAGTCCTCTATACCGGAGTCACCACAGTTCAGGCTTTTACGTGGCTTCCAATGCTTTAGGGATTTCACAAAAAGCATAGTTTCAGATCCACACTTATGACTTGAGAAAGGATGGAATAAGTACAGAATCAGAGGATACTTTCCTATAGTTCAGCCTTTAGTTAATTTAGGCAGCACGGAGGCAGCCTGGGTGAGGGGAAAGACTATCCACAAAGACATATCAAATGCTGCTTCATCCTTAAATATACCACATTTGCCCTGACACCACACAACTGATCATGCCTTAAGGTTACCCACACACCTGGTAAAACAGAAGTTGACTTCTCTGACTGATTTTTGCATGATCCAAATAGGGTCAGGATTCTTTTTTCCCAAGAATCCAGTTCTGTCTATCATTCCCATACACACAGCACAACACATCCAAGGACTGTAATGGATACACTCACACCAGAGGACAAAGGTTTAAGCTCTGACAATCCAATCTTGAGAGTGCTGTAATTCTGAGGCATGGACACACTGTTAGGGGTCACCAGGCCTGATTTAGACAATCACAAAGACTACAGGGTTCTCTCATGCTCCTACACCTAGATTCCCTTCACAGGCACTGGAGAAATGGAAACACATAAAGAATTCAACAAGCCATAAATGTCTACATCATATTGAGGAGGATCAAATTTGGGAATCAAAGTACTTTATTTTCATAGAACATACCAAAGCTGTATACCGAATCAAAAGAATAAGAATGAGAAAAAAAAGTGTTCTGAACTCAGAAAAATGAAAATGTTCTGAAAAGCTTTGAAAATAAAATATTGGCAGACTATTTCAACTTGGGAGAGGAAGACAAATACTTAAGATGTTGAATTCCTTCACAATTTAGGCAAGATGATGGAAAACAAAAATCTGAATTTCTCAGCATAGAAATCCAGCAGATGGTAATAAACATGACATTGGCACTATACTAGTCCAACAGAGCACATGCGTGACAGATTAGGAGAGACAAGCAGTATCAGCTAGACTACTCTGACTGCAAATCCAGCAAAGTACAAAAATATTCTACTTTTAGTGGGAAAATGTGCTTGAGGAGGGGGTGACATACAGCTTAACATCCTTATTCATCCGTATAAAGATTCTGTAAAGTCAGTGTATGTACAGAAAAACAAAACCATCCAGCCAATGTTGAACTATGCTTGAACCTGTAAAATACCATCTCTGACATCTATTCACTTTCATAAAGACTAAAGATATGCAGGAAACATTCTCTGGTTCATCAGGAGTTTGGTTCAAAATGAGGCTGTAATAACAATATTATTCATAATCAAGCATTAGTTGAAGAGCTTACAATGATCCCAGATTCAAGCAGACACAATTACGTCTGCAGAAGAGCAGCATAATTGAGAACAGTGTACTGTGCCATTAAGAGCTAACTTTATTACCTACTGATGAAATCTACAGCTCTGGAAACAGTGAGAGGAACATGAAGCTGAAAACTAGCCAAAGCACATGGGTGAAGCAGAAAGATGTACGGAGAAGGAGGAGAGAGAAAAGGAGGAGGGAATGATGGCAAACTAATGCATGGCAGGGGGAGGAAGGAAGAAGATACCTGTAGGCAGCACTAGGTGAGGAGAACTTTTCACTTTCTTCACAGGGATTATTTTAACGGCAGAAATAGAGCGTGTACATAAAGGGACATCAACAGCTGCAAACACAAAAGTGTAAATGGCACATCCAAAAAGGGAAGAGCAGAGTTTGGGAAGCATGCCACAAAATTTTCTAATGTACTTGGAGACACAATAGCAGGAAATTTCAAATACAAAAGCAGTCCAGAGAGCAGTGATGCAACCGTTAAAAATATCCCTTCATTCGCCCTAATTCAGGACGTGTCTGTTTTATGCTGCATACAGAACTGCTTACTGAATTGACTAACTGCTGACTGCCACTATGCTGCAGGCAAAAACAATCTGGAAGCATTAGTTCTTTAGAAGCCATCAAAAAATTTTAGTGTAATCATTTAGCTGAGATACACTACATGCAAAAATAAAAATGTTAACATTAATATGACTCAGTTAAAAGTGAAAAAACAAGCATCGAAAGGTTGAGAGAGGAACATTAGACACATTACATGAATTCTGTATTTTATGGCACATATTTTGTAAGTTCAGCAACAGAAGGAAGTGAAATGTGAAATAATCTTAAAAATTGTTCAATGCCAAAAGGTAGCATCGAAATACTCATTTCACAAAAAGGTCCATCCCTTTAAACAGGAAGTTGAAGAAATTTCTACTGGAATCCATCAGCTAGCACACTAATTATACTAGAGGTAGTAACATAGGGGAAAACCATACACAGCACTGTGCAAAATTCTAGTAATTGTTACAAAACTGCCCAAACCAAGCAGTGATTTCTCTCTCTGACTCTGTATTGCAGCTAGTGGGTGGGGGTGTTTTTTAAAACAAATGAGACAAAACTACTCAGAGGTGAAGCTCAACAGGATCTGCCAAGATAAACATCTTGTAAATCACGGCTCCCCCAGAATAACTTGAGTTTTGTTCTTGATTTCTGCAGAGCCAGGATTTTCTCCTTTAAAACCTATTAACTTTCTGCATGTATTAAATGGAAAATGCTAGGTGCTTCCTCACATTCCATGCCATCCCTCACAGGCCTGCAAAATCAGGAGTAAGAGGAACCACATTTCTAATACTTTACACACTGATTCTGAGCACTGGGCCAGCCCAAAAGGCATCCACATCAGGGTGGTGTGGACACCCCCTCTTGTGGCAGATCTTTCTGGTCCCTGGCAAAACTGAAAAGGACAGACCACCAACCTAGAAGAGGGCGCTCAAGGCTCTCACGGATGTGGGAAGAGCTTGGTAAAATGTTTTCAAACCTCAAAATCGTAAGTTTTTAAATTGATGGGATTGTTTTAAATTATTTTTTTTTACAGATGAGCAACACAGATCAAACTCTGTTTTCCATGCTTCTTCCTGAGTACTGGAGGCCTTGCAAATACAATAGATCCCAAATCCAAACAGCCTGTGGTTTATGAAACAATCTTAATTGTGTTTTACTCTGTAAGTGACTGAATTCATCCATCTACAATGCAGTTAAAATACTAACCACTATAAAAAGGCATCAAAAGAGAAGGAAATTAAACCAGCAGAGAACCAACCTATACAACCGTATACTTTCAGCCTGCCAAAACACACAGCATCACCATACAAAATTGAATGCTATAAAGCACACTGCAAATCTGCTGAAGTTAACGTGAAGTCTGTTTTTTTTAGATTTTTCTTTATTTTATTACTTGAATGGTTAGTTCCTGTCCTTTAATCCTGGGCTCAAAATTTCATCTCCTACTGAAGGTAACAGGATTCACACATATGCATCCACAAGCCCATGCTGTCTAAACACACTAAGATATTGATTCACAGGTGCTCACAAGTAACACAAATAGTGCACAAAATATACGAAGAGGCAAAGCCATCCTTACACCTTCAAGAGACAAAGAACACTTGTTCAGCTAAGAAATGCTGCTGCTACTGGCACAGTGCAGCACAAGGCTTTTCTTGTATCAGCTGCCAAGCAAACTAAGTTTGGAAACCGCTGCTGTAGTGAATGTCTAGGGAAATTAACCACATCACGCAGCTGACATGCAGGGGGAGCTGCAGAGATGTCTCTGAAATTCTTAACCCACCTTTTTCTCGTCCATTGCTGCTCAGCCCATTAACAACAGTTTTTGCAACATCAATTTCTTCGTGTTCTGCAAGACAAATGAAGAAGCAGATTACTTCTGGGTTAAAACCTCTGCAACTGAATTTAACCTCTGACTATGAGGGGATGCCATGCATCAGCATTATTTGATTCATGAATTATTCCTACTATCTCAGGAGATGTTGCTAAAATCAAGTGGGAATATTATTCCACAGGTCCTACATATCTCACTTCATTATGGTGTCTGTTTTTCACTCTAATTTAGCCTGTTACCAAGACAAGCCCAGACGTTTTCTTCTTCCCAACCAGCCTCGGTTTTTTTTCTTGAACTGCTGATTTTTCCTATCCAGGTGTCAAACTTTGCATTCACCCCTACTAAAACATACCAAATTCAGGGGGGTTTGTCCCAGGTAATTTTGAATTCTTGCATTATGAAGTTAAAAAAGCTGATGACCTCAAGATGTTTTTAATAATTTTTTGAGCATTATGGGCCAAATTGAAACAACAAACATGAAGCCAAGACACTTTTCACTACAAAGCCATTCCACTGCTGCCATTATAAGTTAGATTCCCTTAGCTTTATTGACCGGCTTTGACATTTTTCTGTGAGGATTATTAGGATAAAAAAAAAAAAAAAAAAAACAAACAAAAAACCCACCAACAAAAAACCCCCCCAAAAGCCCCCAACAACAGAACAAACAAAAAAGCCCCCTCTAAGCCCTCCCCCCCAAAACCAACCAACCAAGCAAACAGACAAAGAAAAAGAGCAATTGCACAACAGCATCAGAAAGATGGGAATATTTCTAGTAATAAAAAGGAATGCCAAGTGGAGCAACTGAAAAACAAGAGAGACTTACCAGAGCTCATTGTGGTAGGCAGACTTGCCTTTTTCACTTCTTGTGGATTTTGTTTATGTCTGTTTAAAGTGAAAGGCAGAATGGTTATGTTATGTTTCACATCCGCCCAGACAGCACTGGACATGATGCTGAACATTCATCAGGAAAGTCCAGGCAACAGTCACAGTTTTTTTCAAAAAACTTAGTTTCAAAACCAAAATGGATTTACATTAACCACCAGTTACATTTTTTTCCTGAAAACTATCAGAAACTAAAGATTATTTGCACCCAATATAGGTACTATTTTCAAACTTTAAGACTAATCCTCAACTTTAAATCATAAAGTACTGATTAAAGTCCAAGAGTCTATATATGGCAAAGTGCAAATCCAGCAAGTTTCTAATATATAAAATATGAATCACCTTTAAGAAAAAAAAATCTCAGTGAAACTAAAAGCTTTAAGTTAAACCCCTCGACTTAGACTATTGCCAGATTTCAAGGCAATCTGCTGCTCAAAGTCAGTCTCTCCTTTGATAGATGTTACAATACAGAAGAGATATACTTGTCAAAATGCTAACTTCTGCACCAACCATTTCCAGTCTTGCAGCGCCGCTTATATTTTCAAGAGTGAAACTTCAAAATTTGAAGCTTTAATCCTCCCAGGACCAAAGGTAGTGAAACTATTAACTCAAGAGAAAAACTTCCAGATGAGGTCAAAGAAAAAAAGAGTCAATTATCATGGTCCTGACAGTCTACACAGAACACCAATGTGTCCTATTCATACCCAGTACCCACTCCTGTGAGGACTTGATATCTGCAGCAAAAGAACATGTTTAAATGTCACATCAGAGATGTTGGTTTGAACATTCAAAAAGCAGCATTTCTAGAAAACAAGGCATATTTGCCAGGATCTCTTAACTCTCTAAAGGATCTAGGTTGAATCCAATGCCCTTAAATTTTATGTTTCAGTCTCACTCCCCTCAAAAATTGGTGCTAAAGATGGTGAGATCAAGTGTCACTAAAGTCAATTAATGGCTTCCACGACATGAATAGAAATAGGTATCTGAAGCTGCAAAATCATGCATAAACAAAGACACTAATCTGCGAATTATGGGGAAAAATTGCTCATGTTAACAAGAAACTAAACAAGAGACTTTGAGATACTTGTTTTCATGTTACATGAACTAAAGCTAGCAGTGGGGCATTGTAGGAGGTGGAAATTGCCCTCAGGGAACTGAATTTGCTCTCTTGCTTCGAAAGTATCCCCATTCTTAACCAGCATTTGTTTCATACCAGCCAGAACATAATGAGTATATTCAACAGATACCCAAAAGGAAAGAAAAGAAAATTCAACAAGCAAATATAGTAACAGATCAGTCTGTAAAACCAGCATGGCACCAAGCAACAGCTGCCAACACTTAATTATTTAAATATTTTCTTCGTTAAAATAACCACATGAAATATACATTATGGGCTGGTGAACGTTCAGCAGCACGCAGCATAACTCCAAGCTGATTCCAGTAAAACACAGTGTGAAGTGGAGGGCACAGTTGAAAATCAGTCAACAACAAAAGCTGAGCCCAGCTTAAAGATCTAGGGGGGACGGTGGGATGGTGAAATCTAGTCTAATACCTTTTCAGGAGAGGAAAGAAGAAATACTACTTCACATGCCTGGGCAAAGTCAGGGTGCACTGCTGCTGCAATCCCAGAGCAACGCTGGTCCCCTTCCACAATGGCAGTATCCAAGCAATTAAACCTGTGAGTCCAAGTTTTTAAACAGCCTGTTTAGAAACAGACTGTTTAAAACCCTCTATTTAGAAACAGTGACGTCACAACTGCCATCAACCTGATTTTCAGTGATATCGTTTTGATTCAAGAGTCTTGACACTGCTTACAGTGCTGGCCTTCACTGCATTAAGGAAAGCATTAAGGAAAGAATTCACACCAAAAAAAGCAATTATTTGGCCTTAAAAGAACAAATTACTTTCCAGAAGAAGTGATTCAAGGTTAAAAATAAAGTGACAATTAAAGAAGTTTGCTAAAATTAAATGTAGGAGGTGTACAAACTCATTAGAACTAATCTAGAAAAACACTTTTCCACATTCTGCCACATTTAGCAACTATGGAATTCAATTTAAAATAGCAAGCTTTCAGTGTTCACTTGCTGTGAAACTAATCAACATTATTCAAGCACTCAAACACATACTTAATGCAGGCTCCCACACACAGAATGGATTCGGCATGCTCAGAGTGAGCATAATCAATCCTGAGCACCTATAGCTCCAGAAACTCCATTTAAAAGTTGATTTTGATCAGTTGAGGATCTGCATACAGATCTGCTGCATGTAGATAGAAATAACTGCTGTTTAGGTTGAGGAAATCATGGTGCACGTTTGAAGAAAAGAACATGCTTCAGTGCCTTTTTTTGCATCAGGACTACAGGGTTATTCTACCTGTCTCCTATATGCTTAAACCAAAACACATACTGAAGTCGTATTAGGCCTATCTTAGCCAAAAGGCTGCTGTTGGGATTAGATACGTGGTCCAGCCAGATAACACATCTAGCTCCATGGCCCCAGTATAGCAAAGTGTTGCCTTCTAATACCTGAGAAGCTATGTTCTGTAAATCAGTGTGCCGTGAGTCTTTGGATGGTACATCCTTAGACAACAGCAGTTCCTGTTAGGTTGACCAGAAAAGCTGTCTGTGGGCTGCGGAAGCAAGTGGATCTGGATCCCAGTTCCCAAGAACTTCCTGTAGACATGGCCAAGCTGCTCCTGTAGATACACATGAAATACGCACAGCGGTGCTTCAGAAGGAAGCCTTTCCAAGGGAACCAAAAATGAGATCTGTCAGTATTAAAAACAGAGAAACCAGTACTGCCAGATCAGGCAAAACAAACAAACAAACAAACAAAAAAAAAAAAAACAAAAACAAAAAAACAACAACCAAACCAAAACCAAAACCAAACCAAAACAAAAAAATAACAACCACTAAAAAAATCCCAACAAACCTCCAGAACCCCCCAAGTGTCTCCTTCCAGCTCCCTGCTATAACCAGTGTCTCCTTGCCAGACTGGAATTAGTGCCTTTCCTGAAATGTAACAGACATAGCAACAAAGGTTTCAAAGCTGCAGACATCCAAAACACAATGAAAGGTAATTAATTCCTATGGGTATAAGACAGCAGCTGTAAAGCTGTAACCCTGAACATGCCAATGTCCATATGTAACATCCACCAACTACTTGCCAGCTCAGTCATACCTCTAGACGTATGCTTAATGCTTCCTTTCTCCCTTTCACCCCCCCCCACATTTCTTCCGAGGCTGTAGCTCCTTCCCTACTTGGTGTGGAAAAGAGAACAGGACATTTAGAAGCCTATTTAGGAGGAATGCAGATAAGTGGCAACTACTCTTGCACAGCATGTCTCTGGATTATCTCATATGTGCTAAACATTTGAGTACTCCCCCTACACTGGCAGGGGGTAACAAACAGCTCATTAATAGTTCCAAGCAAGGACACATGCTCTTAAGTCACTGGTATCTCAACTAAGAGTTGCAAGTGGTGGTTATTTTTGGTGATCTAATGTGTGTGTGGGGAAGAGCAATTTCCTTTTGTTTCTTCTTTTGTTATTATTGACAGCTCTGATGACTCACATTGGATTTTAAAACAAGTGCTAAGCAAGAGACAAGCATTCAAAACTTATTGGGCAGTTCCTCTATACTCCTGACACCTGGACTCCTGCTTTACTTTCTCAGTTCCAAGTTTTTAACATTTTCAAAGTTTTTTCTCTATATTAAAGAGCTTCAAGTGCTTTGTGGTTGCACTTAAATGAAAAATCAAATTCTTATTTATATTAGTATAATCTAGGAGTTGAAGCTTTTAGAAAAATGGTAATCTTTTAGATTTAAGGTATGATCTGCAATCACAAAACTTACTTTTCACCTGGTCAGGTATCACACATCACTGACAGCATTCACTCATTTAGCCAAGGACTCAGACCCCTTCCCACATTGCCACCAGTGTCCCTGACCAAGATGCTCTTCTCAACGAGCCACGCCAGCAATGTGGAGTCAAATCTGGAAAGTGGGCAAACGGCTGCACTGCAGCTAGTGCCTCTTACCAGGAGGTTCCTCCACTTAAAGGAACTTGCTGGAAAGCACATCTCCTCTATACTTCTCACTTTGTATCACATAAAATGTGACAAGTAAAAAAAAGGCTAGCATACAGGAGGCAGCTTCAGGTTAACGCAGGCAATCAGCTCTCTCTCCAAGAATCATTATTCTCTTATCCTAAAATACTGAAATATGTTGCCTGTCATTTTTATTTTAAGGGTTAAAGAACATTCTGTTATTCCTTCAGAAGACATTATGCTTCTAAGAATAAATGTCATGAAAAGACTATGAATAAGCAAGCAGTGCACATAGAAGAATCACAGCAATTCTGTACAAGACCACAGCCTCCCCATGCTCTTCAGCGAGCGTGAGCAGTGAAAGCTTGCTAAATGAAATAAATGGCAGCATACAACAGAAGCGTGGATAAGGTATACTTATAAATAATTGAACTTGGAGCTGTTAGAATAAACAACAGCACATTTCATATGCAGTATAACTGTGCTTTTTTTTTTTTTTTTTTAATACGGTATGTGTTTGTTTCCTTCCTAATGGACAAAATTAGCTGGGTCACATGGAGCAGTTTTGCAATTTAAGAGGAATATGCCACTCTTAAAAATCAAGCAGGAAATGTAAAGTAGGAGATGTGGCTTTAAGAACTCAGTAATGCTTTTGAACTAAGTCATCTTAGAGTCATCAATTTCAGAGTAAACAAAGTTTAGCTGCAACCTGAGTTAACTCAGTTCAAGGTCACCACTTTTGGAGCAGCGGACAGAAAAGGATCTCCTAGGTCATCAGGCCTACTCCCATGCTATTGCAGGCAACTGTGTCATACAATCCTATGCAAGAACATTTCACATTCCAGCTTAAAACTGGTAAGGCTTCCTGCCTCCAGTGCTCTTCCTGGAAGCCTGCTCCAGAACTTATTCCTCTTATGGTCTGAATGCTGTTTCTCATTTGCAATCTAATGCATGAACAGCTACAGTTAAATTGTTCTGTACCAACATGATTTTTCTCTTTAAACAGCTCTTCCTCCTTGCACTCATCCCATACACTCATTTTCAGAAGGTGATTGCAATGGGTCTTCATTTTGCAACCCTGTGAACAAGCATTTCCAAAGCAATTGGTCTGCACATTGCCACCCATCTCATTAAAATATGTCAAATAGCAGAAGACTGCAAAAGCTTGGCAGTCCAAAGTCTAAACTCTGCTTAATGCCACGAAATCAGAGAGCAAAGCCTACAGCTGATTTGCCCAACAGCTGAAAAGCAAAGTTTAAAAGATAAATTGGCTTTTTTTGTCCATTCTAATTCTGGCCTCTATATTAAACCCAATTATTTGGTCAGTGTTAGTTCAGATAGTGATTTGATGTCTACAGGGACCTCCCTGCAAAGAAACAGGCTGAAATACTTCATATCAGCCACTGGTTATAACTTATACATGCAGGGCTGGGGCAAGGGGGAAGGGTGTGAAAGGTGGCTCCTTCTCGAGCGATCAACCTTCTGCTCTACTACAGACACAGGGTTTGGAAAAAAGCTATGCAGAGGGTTGTTTGCCACAGAACAGACAGAAGAGCAACTTGACATGCAGTGCATCACCAGTTCCATCTGGATAACTGCTATCGGTGGCCTTACAGTCAAAACCATTTCTTCTCATACACTAGATTTTTTTAAATACACTCTGACTGAGCTCTGACTTCCTCCATAGTCTGCCATGACTACTCTCTCTTTTTTGTATTTGATGGCTGAGATCATGGTGACAGTAGCTGTGGCCCACCTAGCATTCATGTCTGCTAAAGAAACACATGCCTTTGTGCCACACCCATACGCCCAAGCAGCTCACATGAACACTGTAAAACTTCAGACAGGAAAATAAAGATTTCTATGGTATTTTAAATAAAATCCCATATTCATCTGTGCAGGAGACATAAGGCACAGCATCTGAGAGCAGCAGAAGCTGAGATTACAAACAGCCTGATGTACATCCTGTACAAGGGAGCACACTGGGCACAGCTCTCAGGCCACCAATTCAAGGGAAAGCTGTAAAGGATCTAACAGCATAATGCAGCCTAGACCATCCAGGACACTTAACTGACACTCATACAGGAATTTGGGCAGGGAGCACATAACTACTGAAATTGGGGTTTATTTACAGTTAAGGGGTAAGTAATTCAGTGACATCAGATTTATCTTTTTACCTTTAGACAATCTGCAATGACCACACCTAGCCAAGAGGAAGCTGGTTTTATACTTCAGCTGGAAAAAACAAAAGATTCATAGGGTTCAAGCTGTTGTGAGACTACTTGTAAGAGCTACGCAGCTGGGGTGCTGCTATTTTCACCACACTTTGCTCTCTGTACACCTCTGATATGGGTCCCCTTGCACCTCTGCAGAACAATTGCTGTAAATAAACGGACCCAAATTCCAGAAGCCCTAATTATGTATAACAATTAATCCATTCAACTGACTGCAAGATTGCGGGACACAAACACTACATTGCCATTCACTGTAGTAAATGCATTCTATAAATACAATCAATTAGATCATCCAAACAACATCCAGAAGCTTCTCTTGCATGATTTTGTATAACAAAGACTACAAAGACTGTCTTCACCTCTGTCCCACACTCTCAAATGGTGAAGTAGTAAATAAGAGGAAGTTGCATTAAGTAGAAATACTAATTAGAGATTCAATACCATCACAAAGTTCAAATCCAGATTACAAATGTTTCACAAAAATTAGGGTAGAGAGAAGATTTGATCATGATTATGAACACTTAAGTTTTTGCAGTACCACTGTCATACGGATTTATGAGATGACTATTGATGATTTCACTACATGAAAAATGCTATAAAAGTGGCAGGTTAATTACAGGATATACCATTAATGGGTGAGATATGGTTATATCTGTTTTCCTAGTTATGCACTCATAATGCAGTGTTACATCTTCTGGAACGTAATATATACATACGTTATGTTATACATAATCATCGGTAAAATTTCACAATCTGTACATATAGATATCTCTTTCTGTAGTCCTTCACATTGATTTCAGGAAGGATTACTTGCAGTAACAGAGCATGCAGGACTGAGTGTTTGCAGTGATTTTGAATAATGATTTTCTGTAGAATTCCAGAAATGACATTTAGTTCCTCAAATGTTTTCTGCAAAGCAAGCAGCATACTTTGAAGTCTGTAGTAGGAGAAAAAGAAACAAAACCAAAATGTGAATCTCCTAAAGTACCGTCCTTCTTTCAGGGAATGATTCAGTGTCTTAATGGGGTTAATTTGTATCAGGTTGTGGGAAATCCTCTATCTACTGTATAGAGGCTTTCGTTTCACATGAATGTGACAGATACTGTACTTACTGCACTGGAACTTAATTATTTGATAGCATAAGGAGCTAAAATCCCTACATTTCCTCTCAAAGAATATTCTTTACATATTCTAGATGGTAAATAGAAACTAGAGGATGGTTGGCCTAGATTTTCAATGCTTGAAATATCTGTGTATACTTTTCTAAGTTATTTTAGTTTTATACAAAAAATTTCAAAGCAGCTTTATTAAAGATTCTCCAAATACTATCAATAGTATGTGATTATTTTTTTGTTCTCTACCATTTTTCACATCTTTTCATCCTTTGAGATCCTTTCCTGTATAGTACATGAGTGTGACTGCTTAATTTAATTTAATCTCACTCATTTTCCATAAAAGTCTTAAAATGCCTGATATTCTCTCCCTAATTACTACAAAACAATTCTTTCAAAAGTTTTGTTTCAGTGTGAACTTTTCCCTCGCAGAATTTTGCAACAGCTCTTTTCACTGGTTTCCATTCCAGATGACTCTCGGTGCACATTGTACTTTATTTTCTCTTAGCAGGTTTATTATGATATTTCGGTAGACTTGGTAGAGCAGTGTAAAGCTATTTAATAGGAGAGTGAGGAGACAAAATTTCAGGATCAGTGATACACATCAGAATACAAATAATGACTGAAAACTAATGTAGTTAAAAATTATATGGGATGAAGTTCACCTCTTACCACTAAATTTACTTTCTTTTGTAGATTCAGTGTCTCGGTTTCTTATGTCATTTCATATAATATATGTTAGTGAATTTCTGTTAGCATGTGTAGGTATAAGAGATGTAATTGCCTATCAAAACAAAATAAAAATTGATGTGAAATTACAAAAGCAGCATGTGTTTGTTCTACTATATACATAAAATATATCCTAGAATACATTTTTACCATATTCACAAAAAAAAAAAAAATCCCAATCTTACAGCTGTTTTAGTGAGAAAATTAATATATTTGTTTAAATTGTTTTATTGGCATATATACCACTGAAATTGTTTGGAAGATAATTAAAAGTAATTTTTTTACAGCAGACTGTACTGGTAGCTGTAAAAATATTTGCTCGTCATCAAAGGTATGAAAATATCAGAGATTGCAAAGTACAGGCAGGTAGTGTGAATTGCTTTCCTCATCCTTGCTTGAATTAGAAATGATAAATAGTTAAAAACCAAAGCAAAGTGATTTTAAGAAAAAAAAATCCTCCTAGATTTCTGATTTTTATGTGACTTGTCAACATATTGCAGTATGATGGATCATGGGTTAATTGTTCCCATTGTGTTATATCATTTCAGCTGTAGTGCAGCATGATGTGGTGGAGTATAATGTACCCTAACAAAGTACGATGCTGTGAATGATCACAAAGATCACAGACTTTTCAGTGGACTTCGTTCTACTGGAAATTGCCTGAATGAAATGTTTAGTAGTTTATGCTTTGTTGATGGAAGACCTTGCTGCTTGCCAGTTGCTTTTGCCTCTAGGCACATTCTTGGGGTCCATAGCCTACATCAAGTTTGTTTTCCTTCTTCAGGTCTTTTGGGAACTGATATTGTGCAATAGTAACTGAATGCAATCAGAGAACAATGTTTGCTTGAAAGTCTGTTAGTACAGCTTTCTCATGGAAGCTACTGTTTATTATTTGCCGTTTGGAATACAAAAGGTAGCTGAAGCATTCATTACATAGGCTTTGCATAAAGTGTACAAAAAGTTTAACAGCAGTGGAAATAGAGAACTAGAGGGTACTCTTAAAGCATGTATTGTGTTGCATAATTAATATCCCTCCCTATCAAGGTTGTAGGTCAACACCAGCTAAAAGTTTAGATTTCTTTCAGTTCTTAAAAGGGGCCTATAAGAAAGATGGGGAGAGACTTTTTAGCAGGTCCTGTTGTGATAGGATGAGGGGTGATGGTTATAAACTAAAAGAGGGGAGATTCAGGCTGGATGTGAGGAAAAAATTTTTTATGATGAAGGTGGTAAAACTGACACAGGTTGCCCAGAGAGGTGGTGGATGCACCACCCTGGAGACATTCAAGGCCAGGCTGGATGTAGTTCTGAGCAACCTGATCTAGCTAAAGATGTCCCTGCTCATTGCAGGGTGGTTGGGCTAGATGACCCTTGAAGGTCCTTGACAACCCAAACTATTCTATGATTCCATAATTCTGTGATTCTTTCTGATGGAAATGAACTATCCCCAGAAATACCTGATTTTGTATCAGTAACCACTGAAAGTTTAGTTAAGATTACTTTTTTTGAACTCCAGATCTTTTGGTAACTGGAAGCTGAAACAGGAAGTGTAGTTTAGGAAGTTCCCCTCTTAACAAGTTGTTCTCATAGGGCTCCAGTAGCATGACCCTGGTGATCATTTAGAGGAGCATGGGTGAGGGTGATGTTTAATGGATATGGGGTAATGAAAATTGTCCTGTTGCCTCCTATGTTTGAAAAACTCGGTTCCCCATGTTCCCAGACTTACTTGGCAGTGCCAGGCAAAAATCAAATGTGACTCCTTAGATTTTATTTCTGGCTTTTGTTTGAGAGCTGTCCCTGTATCCTGCTAGTTCTTCTCTTTTCATCTGTAGGAAGGTTTTGGGATATCATATCAAAAACTGCTTCTGCCCTGGACATAAAGTCTGGAGACATAGATTCTGAAAAACTGTGCATGCATGGGTGTTTCAACATTGAAACACTTCCATTTCAAAGTTTCTCCCTTAAGGTGAAAAAAAATCTTGGTAAAGTTATACGGCTGTTTATGGGAGTCCAGAAATTAATATATTTTCTAGGTTAGTTTTATGTTTCTGCTTCCTGCTTCACTGGAACTGTCCCATATGAAGCCTTCTCCAACTGTTTTACTTTAGCCAGCGTTTTCTGCATGAGATGGTTATACTACGTTTGTAAAAGAAATCAACTTCACATTCTAGTGTTAGTACCATTTTAATTCTAGTTTCATGCATGGCAGATTGCCTTACAGAGCCAAGTGTAATGCATTTCTAATTAAAAAAACCTGAAGTGGTATGATGCTACCTCACAATGTTGTCAAATTGCTCATCATCTTATTTTCACAGCTCACCATGTTAAAACTGGGACCTGTGAAGTGGTGGCACTCCACAGATGTTGCAATAAGAACAAGATAGAAGAAAGATCACAGACAGTGAAGTGCTCCTGCTTCCCTGGGCAGGTAGCAGGTACCACCCGGGCAGCTCCTTCTTGTGTTGATGGTGCGACTGTTTCTATTGCTCCCTTTTGCTGCATGTTCCTAGGGGGCTTTGCTGGCTTAATTTCATCAGTGAGAACCACTCCATTGCAGTGAACTATTTAAAATATGAGTAGAAATGCTGCTGCATTTTGAAGGGCATGCCCAAGGTGAATGAGAGGAAGATGGGAAAAACGAATTATTTGCTATTATTCTGTGGAAATGCTAAGCAAAATTATTAGAGGCTGGTGAAAGAGACTTCTTCAGATGCTAAATTTGATCTAACTAACAGAGTGCCCTAGGAGTTGTATGGAATTCACTTAATTAAAGGTGTTTATGCAAATCTATATAAACATATAACTTTCATGTGTTACAGTCTTACTTTTTTTTATATATTTATTTTTATTATAGAGGAACAAACAAGCAAACAAACAGAGAACAGTTCTGGCTGTTTTTTAGTCTTTTTAGACCAACACTATTTTTTCTATTCACAGCGCAATATTAATGCTTTACTTAACAAATCTGGAATAGGCTCATATGTTTTATTTGGGAATATAGTAGCTGATTTTTCAGCAGGATGGATTCACTCATTACATGATATCTTTACTGTTGATGTGTTGTTGGCTGTCAGAGAAGCTGTAAATATGTCATCATTGGGGAATAATTTTAATAAGGCCATGCTAGACTATACAGTAGATCAGGCAAAATACAGTAACGCAAAAGAAGAGATTGTGCTTCAAACTTTGAATCTGTCTGAACAAACAAAAATGAGGGCTGAAAAAAAATTGCTTTGAAATTAGTTCCTGAACTGCAGTAAATTAGAAAAAGAAACATAGTAAAGAGATTGACTTCAAAGCACATAGCACCTTGTACAAACTAAGACCTAATTTCTTATGAAGATTCTGACCTGGCTGAAAAATCACAAACTAGCTGTTAGTCAATACATTTCTAACATTTTCTTGAAAAACAAATGTTGCAACACAATGACATTAAAGTATTCATTTCAACAACATGCAAATGTGTTTGTTTTCCTTTCTTGTAGCTTCAATAGTGGAGCAGAAATGGTGGTGCCACATGCAACCATGTCTTGAAGGGGAAGAATGTAAAGTTCTTCCAGATCGTAAGGGATGGAGCTGTTCCTCTGGGAATAAAGTGAAAACAACTAGGGTAGGTATGATACCAACCTGACATGTTACCAACAAGTTAAAAAAAAAGTGCACAGGAAATTTGGTGCACATAGAAGACATGAGTTGTGAAGACTAAAGAAGTGTGGGAAGAGTCATACTGGGATTGGACTTCCTGGTCCTGAGCACTTTTCTCAGCCTACTTTGCAATTGCTTGAACATGGTAAGCAGTGTGCCAGACCTTCTCAGGTAAGCAGAGGAGATAATAGAGTTGACTCCTTCTTTAACTTCCAGTAACGATCAAATGTGTTATAATATGATACGTATTTATCTTTGAAACCAGTTGTACAAAGTCTGTGCCCCTTGCCAACTCTTCATTCACAAGATAGCAAACATGCGCATTTTTATCAGTAACATGGATTTACCATGTTTCTACATAGACGTTTCTGAGTATGGTGAGTATTGGGTGCATCACTACAGTATGATATTCTGGTTCCTTCTGTCTTGTATGACTGGGATTTAAAATTTTGACAGTTCCTTTTCTTCATTTGACACTTTTTATATTATTGGTTCAAAACTACATTAACAGAAATACATGTAACATTCATCATATACAATGCCTGAAAACAAAATAAAAGTGCTATCATCTCTGCTTTTTAGTGGCTAAGAGAAACAGGAGAATTACAGATTCTTCAGATAAGCATTAAGCACTCAAACTTCCTAAAACTGCAGTGTTGTATCTCTACATAATCATAGACTCATAGAATAGTTAGGGTTTGAAAGGACCTTAAGATCATCAAGTTCCAACCCCCCTGCCATGGGCAGGGACACCTCACACTAAACCATGTCACCCAAAATTAAATAGCCCCAATTCATCTTGAAGTTTCCAAAATATTTCTCACCCTTAGCCTAGGACTGAGTTTTATACCTTGTTCCTTATCGACTGTTACTGACTTTTCCTTACACTGATACATCTAGTCTTGCTCCCTAGGGCTCTAGTAAATCGCTTTCCTACTGCTGACCTAGAATGTTTTCACTGCCATGTGCAATCTGGTAAATGCATGTCACTTCCAGACTGATGTTGTTCTCAAATTAAGCTGTAACTGAAAGCCTTCCTGATCCCAATAACTTTCTGACTTAAACAATTGTTTGGAAAGCAAAAATGCCAGTAGCTTTTGGGAATGAAATGCCCTTTAAATATTACAGGAAGTATGATTTTTACTTCTCCATCTCTAGCCTTGCTTACATGCTCAGATACTTTGCTAAGATGACCTCTGATTCAGCTGTTAATGTATTTTGCTGGTGAATTTTTTTAAATTCAGTTCTGTGTTTGAAAATCTGCTGGATGTTTTCTGGTCAGGCATCATTTGTCCATTTGTGCCAAATTGCTGATAATGTCAAGTACCTGACAGCACGTCTTGCTTCAGGCAGCATGGAAAGTTCTCCCGATCTCTGAAAAGCACTTGCCGGTAACTCTGGGGATACAACTGATCCTCCTTTTGCTTTTTGAGGATTAACATGCACATTACAGCTGGACGCAGTCTGTACAGTTGATATCTAAGGGGTTTGTAACATTTTGTACTAGAGCTGGCTCAAACATACTGTCCAGGCACCTTCAGTTCCTGGGATAGATTTGGAATCTAAGCTAAAATTTATAACTAGCTCCTTTTTGCCAGATTTGCACAAAGTTCTTCAACATGGAAAACCATAGTGACTAAGGGGCAGTAAGACTACAAGTGGAAAAGACTTCTGGAAGGTTTGAGGGCTCAGTGGATGTTTTGGAGTTCAGGCATCTTATAATTTGTAATGCTCTAACTGGAACTAAAATACCAATGAAGGATTTTATAATAGACCTAGAATTTGGATTTAAATTCTGTTTGTTTCTGAAACAGAGTAGTAGTGACTCAGACTCACTTCCTGGACTGATATGTGGTGTATTAATGACCTGCCTACATAGGTCTGCAGAATCACCTTCGTATAGATTCAGAGTAACTTCATCTATTTTATGAGCTGTGATTTTTAAATCCTGTCTTCTACTCCAAGGCTCACAACAAATAAGGTTTTGGTTGTGGGAAGGAGGCATGTCTAACTTCCAACATGTTTTCCTTGTGTGTTTGTGTGTGTAATTTCAAAACTTGACTTTTTTTATCTCATGCAGCCTCATTAAGTGTCCTTATAAAAATGTAATTCCTTTCATGTTTTACTGGGCAAAGTTTAAAGTGTTTGATTCTGTATAAGATGAAGTACAGACACTCTTTAATGATGTATAAAAAATTGTAAGCTGCTTCTGACTGCTGTGTGAATTACAAGCAAAGGAAATAATAGTAATGCAACATAACAGATGACCATATTTTGGGCAGCAAACAAAGGAGAAAGTGAAGCTCCTCATCCAGCTGGCTGACAGCTTTGTAGAAAAAGGACATATACACGCCACTGAAATTAGGAAGTGGGTCACCACCGTAGACAAACGCTACCGTGACTTCTCTCTCAGGATGGGGAAATACCGCTACTCCCTGGAAAAAGCCCTTGGAATCAATACAGAGGTACCGTAAGTCCATGTCCTGCTGGGGTTTTATACCAAAGCTGAAGATCAGAGAGGGAAGTGGTGGATATGGTATGAATGCTGCAGGTTATCGTGTGTCCACTAGAAACACTTAAAATCCAACTAACTCAGAACTCGACTCCAATCCAAGCTCAGAACTGTTTCTGTAGAGAAAAAGTTCTTTTCTGGCAGATCAGTGATATGAGAAGGAGACAGATGAAGATCAAAAGGACTTTCTAAACTAATGTTTGCACCATTCTCCATAAGATCATACAGCTACTGGGAAGGAGGGGGAAACACATTATTTGAATAAAAGTCTGTATAATTTTAGCATAAACCATAAATGCGGTTCCCGTGCCATTATCTTGACTCAAACTCAGGCTTTGACTGTAAGTTTCCATTCTCTGGTCCTTTAACTAATCAAAAAAATGATCCCCAACCTCATCTCTGAGCTCTTCTAGGTGGAATAAAACAACACAAGAGAAACAAAACTTTGAACTGCCTGCTATTCCCTGGCCACACTATTAAGGGTGAGTGCCAGAAGCAGAAACACTTAAAAAAATCTCAGTCAACAATCCTTTGAAATTAAGTATTAAAAAAAGAGGTATAAATTCCCCCACACCCTCAAGATACCTTACATGCACTGTCTCTGGTTTACACAAAGTTACTAACCACACTCCTGCCAGAAGGATATTGGAAGCTGGGATTGTCTTTGCATAATGCTCTGCTTTATCAGACTATTTATGAAGTCACATATTAGGCAACTGAAGCAGTAAGGTAAAATTAGATGTTTAGAAGTGAAGCAGTAAGGTAAAATTTAGATGTTTAGATGCTTATTCCTAGATACGAGTAACAGTGAAGACTGTAATAAATCTTATGGTTGGTGTTTCTTTTAAGATTTTTCTCTCACCATCTTATCATCTCTCTTCTCACTCTAGTTCTTTGAAATCTCTTTGAATTTCCTTCTTTCTGACATGGTATTGTTATGCTACTTTTGTCCTTTCTTATCCATTTGATCTCATGAACGTGCTGCATTTTGTACAACAGTAGGATTACAATGAGTTTAAAATCTGTATTGTCACTTTTTTTGTAGGATAACAAGGACTTAGAACTAGATATTATTCCAGCAAGTCTTTCTGACCGGGAGGTAAAGCTGCGAGATGCAAGTCATGAAGTCAATGAAGAAAAAAGAAAGTCGGCCAGAAAGAAAGAGTATGTCCCCAGACCCTCACAGTTTGCCATGATGCATTATCTAAGAATGATTCTATGATATTTGCATGACCAGAACTAACTGACAGCCCTATAATTCCTTCCAGCTGTGAAGTTATTGAGATAAGTCTGCAGGTGTAGGGCAGACTTTGTAGGCTAGAGAAATTCAGAACATACAGGTTGAATTTATTTTGGTTTTAAGCAGAAGTTAATTTTTGGAAACAGGAGTAAGTCAAGCATTTCAGTTAGACCCTGGTGTAATGGAGGTGCTCACTGTCATTATTTCTTTTTGGCTGTATGTCAAAAGTAAAATGAACAGGAAAAACATTGAAGGCATCTTTATACATCCTAGGTATTATCTAAACTTCAGTGACATCCTGAGGAGCTAACTGGGTTTCAGTGACACACAAGTTCACTTGAAGTTAAGGTTCAGATTTTGGTAGGTGGAGAACTGGAAATATTTCATACTAGAGGAAACATTTTGAAAGTGCTTGTTGCACATACATCTAGAAACACTCTAATTTCACAGTATTTTGTCTTAAATATTGTGTGAGAATATTCTGTAAATCGTTTGTGCGTACAATCCTTCTCAGCTCTCTGAAATTGTTACTAAGGGCATAACCTTGATAAGAAACTGTTTCTGCTTTAGGAAACAACGGTTTTACTTGATCTGCCTCAGACAGTACCAATGTGGTTCTTGGGCTTCCCAGTAGTCTGAATTCTTTCGTGTTGGGTACCAAGCTGTTGAAGCCTCTTCAAAGTCATGGTGTCTCCCAAATCTCTCTGTATTGCCACTGAAGGTCAAGTTTCAGGGTCCCTTACCACTGACTATTAAGGAAGATGCAAGTGGTGTTGGTGAATCTCAAGTCCTTACTCCTGGGGAAAAAATTTCTGAGAATCAATTGACTGTTAAGGATAGGCATGTAGATAGTAAATCACAGCGCAGGATTGCAAAAATACAACTTAATAGGCTTTTATTCAAAAAAGATACTTAGAAAATAACCCTAAAATGGACTAGAGTATGAAGTGGCTTTTCATTCATGAACCTAAAAGGTGCCAAGTAAGGTAGCTGAAAGTTTAGCATGCAAGTGCTCTAATTAAGACAACAGAAGGATATTTTGGTTTCTGTTCATTGGACATTATAAGCATTTGTACAAAACACCTGAAATACTGTTTTCCCCCCCCACAGATTTATTATGGCTGAGCTGCTTCAGACAGAAAAAGCTTATGTCAGGGACTTACATGAATGCTTAGAGGTAAGTTACAGCCTGGGAAGTTTCCAGTATTTTCAGGAGGGACACGGTATCCTTTGTGGATATTCACTGTACTGACTCTTGACAAGAGTCTGTGAAGGTACCACCACTGTTGACTAGCCTCAGAGCTGTGTCCTGGTGGTGGCGGGAGCTGGGTGGGTAGCAGAGGAAGTTTGTCTCCCACTGGTTTGAGCCATGCCCTAAGCTCCCAACGCGTGGCTGTAAATGTCTACACCTCCAGGGACACCTGAGTGTGCCTTTATTTACAAAGCTGCACTCGCCCCTGCAGAGTCAGAGCAATGTCCTGGGGCTCAGTAAAAACCAATATATTAGGATGGTGACTTGAAATTTGTTGGTTTATAGGTTGTTTGGGGTTTTTTGGGTTGTTGGTTTTTTGTTTTTTTTTTTAATTATGGAACATTTTCTTAAGAATTCAAATCTATTCCTTTGGATCATTTAATGCTAAAAAAAAGACATGGATTTGCACAATCAAATACATGACCTAGCTCTACAGCAGGGTATTCCTGAAGGGGACTGTAATATTCAAGGCAAAGAGCAGTGAAACCTGTCAGCTTTCACATTCCTGCAGTTTGAAAGATTTTCATGTGTCTAATGCTACTGAAGTGGCAAGTACAGCTTATCTTGCCACTGTTTCTGCCTGCAGTTTTTGGATACCATCAGTTGGACAGCGAAGACAGGTGTTGTTGTCATGTTTTTCTTTAGACACCTTCTAAGTGTCATCACTTTGGATTTCTCTGGAGAGCTTTCTGTGACAGTGGAACATTTAATTTTTATTTTTTTTTGGCTTGTTTGTTTAATCTCAAAGTACATATTTGCCTTGTCAGCCTGTGCCTTTGGCAGTGGAACAGGGAGATCTATTCTTTTTCATTGCATTTATTCAACAAAGCTAAGAGTTGCTGGTGTCTTCCAGACTTACCTTTGGGAAATGACAAGTGGAGTCGAAGAAATACCTGCTGGGATCCTTAATAAAGAACACATCATCTTTGGCAATATTCAGGAGATATATGACTTTCATAACAAGTAGGTTTTCCTGACAGCTCTGTTTACTGACTAAGGAAACCAAAGGCATGTGTATACCTATACAACCATATGGTGTCTGCGGTGAACATCTACAGAACAATGCACGCAGGAGTGTAAAGTAATTGATCCAGATTTGCAAAATAATGTTTGATTTTCTTTTACAAAATGAATTGCAACTTATTTTAAACTTTTTCTACAGCTGATTAACAATGTTAAAGTCCTGTTATATTGATGCTTTGTAGTCCTGTACATGCTTTCCATCTCACAGCACTAAATCTAGTCTGGAAGCTTGCCTGTTAAAAATATGATCCCTTGGAAAACATGGGAGTGTGTGGGGGGAAGGGATGGTTGACATGAGCTGGGTTAATAAGTAGCTTTTCTGCAACCTGGAGACTGTCTGTATTTAATCTGTAACTAACCGTACTCCATTTTATCAATATAAGACTGTATCAGAACAGCTTAGAGGGCATTTTTTCCCTGCTATAATGTGAATGCAATAACAGTTATAAACTTAACATTGAGGGGTGATGAATCCCACAAGTTCAGTCTGAATTTCAGTCTTCAGGTTACACATCAAAACCTGAGCAGTTTGAAAAAACAAATCAGAAAACCCTTTCTTGTTGAATTTCTGGGAAACTTTGAGTGCTTCAGCCAGATAAATGCATCACACACATAAACATGGTCCAGGAGAGGCTGCCATATGCATGCTTTTGTGCAAGCAACTTCAAAGCATATCAGGATAGTAGATTCAAGTTACATACTACATTACAAAGGCCTTTAAGTAACAGATGAATGGACTTCCAGACCACAAGAATTGCCCGCTCTTCACTTCTACCAGTGTCCTCCACAGTTTCCTTTGGCTGGTGATGTTAACACATACCCAGCCTGATTCGGGGCTGGGGAAACACCACATTTGGTTGCTTCTCCTTCAGCAACTTCTGTTGCACGCTCCTTTTTCCACCCAGGCATTGTATAGGGCTCCTGCTGCAAACAGAGATGTCACTCATTGTACAATGTGTTAGGAGAGAGTTGATTACAAAACCTGTATTTTGGGAGTTTACTATTCACCTATGAAGTATCGGTCTTGTTCGTTATCCTTTGTCCAGTGTGCTGAGTTTGGTGGTGGAAAGCTGGCAGCTTTGGACTTTAGTTTTGCTCTTCCTCTGAACCACTGAACATCTTTTTAAAGATTCATGATCTGGTCACTGAATACTCTGACCTCCTACTAGGGATTGTTACCTTTTCCTTTCTAGTGGAGTCAGGCATGACTGAGCTCAAAAATCAAAGCATACCTAGGCAAGGAGACACTTTTTCCACAGGCAGGACACTTGATTAGTCTTGTAATCAAGATACAAGTATTGATCATTAGCACTGGTTAACTCGTTGGTCATTCTGCTTCTCCTGGGTATTTGCTGTAACTAATTACTTTGGTGTCTTCTTTTTTTCAGCATTTTTCTAAAAGAACTAGAGAAATACGAGCAACTGCCTGAGGATGTGGGCCACTGCTTCGTCACCTGGGTAATGAGGCTTCTTTTCATTATTTGTTCACATTAATTCCTCCATCACAGAGGGAAACAAGCTAGGAATTGGAGCAAGGGTTAGATCCTTAGTGATAAGTGAGGTTAGGAGCTAGTCTGGAATGACTGCTTTGTCCTTCACCTCTCTCAGCATGAAAGATTCCCTCCCTTAGCTCTGCTCCTAAGCAGTGGAGTGAATGCTTTTTCTTTCTCCTTGCCCTGCACTGACTAGCACAGCTTTTACCTCTGCTAGTTCCTGTTTAATAGTATTTTGTTAAACCAAACCTGTATTTAGGTATGAACTGCATTGCGAAGGGCCCTGGGAGGACAGACCTTTCAAATTTTAATATGCCTTCCTTAGAGAATTATAGTCATGCCATGAGGACTCTACAAAGGCGTGAACAACATATTTTATCAACATTTTCCATCATGCTGAGCCACTGTGCTCTCTCTTTCTATTACCCAATGCTGGAGTAATTTCCAACAGGACTTTGAAATGTTGATGCTAAGAGTCTTCATGGGTGTAGGAGGCTCCGGGAACTGGCTACAGTAATTTATCTGTATGAAAGCTGGTCTCTTTTCAAAATATTTACCAGGCAAGTCAGCCATCTTCATGTTTTCTCCTCTGTTTTTGTTCATATTTCAAAGCTGGGAATTAGTATTTTAAAAGTCATTACAGAAAACTGTCACTTATCAAAAAAAAAAAAAAAAAAAAGGGAGCAAGTTTGGGTGATTTCAAAATCTAATGTAATTTAAAAACATGACACAAATATTGATGAAATGGATTCAGAAGTGTTTTTTACAAAGAAGACATTAAATATTTATGAAAGATGAACACATTTTATGTATCATTCTGTGCAAAATCTTCATGGTATTTTTAAGATACTACCACACCATCTCACTAATAGTGCATGTCCAGATCTGTGTGTATGGTTACATATATACATAAAAAGCTGCCTGCCCAATTGTCCCATTATTTAGATATCTGGTATAAAAAATGCAGTAGTAATAAAAGAAAGCTATCCTCCTCTTCTGTTTGCCTGCTTCTTCTGAGACCAACGTTCAATAATGCAAAACTGCAGTAAGGCAGGAGTGCACAGATGCTCTTAATTTCCCTTTAAAAATAAATAAATTAGGAAATGAAATGCAAAACACTCCTAGCACAACATAAAGTTTGTGCCATTAAAGTCTGAACCAAGGTAGGAAAGGCAAGTCTGGGGCAGGCATCACAAATCTGAGCCAGTCTTAAGCCAAAAATGTTGACTCAGTCCAATTTAAGCTCATTGAGTCTCTTGCCCAGTTTTTACACCGGCTTTATTGTCAAGCAAGTGATAGAGCCAACACTCATAACTGGATTTTGAGACCTGCAAACTTTCAGATACAGTCCGTGTAATTAGAGCTCTTAGAAATTATTTTATATCTGGTTTAACCTTTTAGACCTTCCCTTTGTATCATTTGTAAAGAAAGCCTCCCATAGGTGTTACATGGTGCACCTCATTCTCCTCAGAACTGCTCAGGTAAGGTAAGAACTGTCTGTAAGTCTTATGTTCTTAATTTACAGATCTCATGTCTCTTTGAGGAGAAGGTTTATCACCTGTATTTGTCCTGGTGAGCCTTGATGAAAGTCTGTGGGAGCAAAAAAATAGCTTATCTTGCTTTTCCCTTGATGTTTGTTTTCACAGGCAGATAAATTTCAGATGTATGTCACCTACTGCAAAAACAAGCCTGACTCCAACCAGCTCATCCTGGAACATGCAGGGACTTTCTTTGATGTAAGCAGCCACTGCCATTTTCATTCAGTATGCACAGGGCAGCTGAAATACTTCCTCTTTACATCTGAGCAACGGGTTCCTTTTTTTGCTTTGGGGATTGGGTATTTTATTCCACTGCAGATACTGCATGCTGTGAAAACTGATAGGCTGTGGTGTGATGTATGATCTTCATTGGCGTTGCAAGTTTAAGGGAGTCACACATTCTTATGGGAACCTTTGTGCATTTTCTAGACTGAATCCTTTCTAAAAATCTGGTTTAGATGTACCCTCTGCTTCGGGTTTTAGTGGTAGAATGAAAAGCAGATCCCATTATATTTTCTGACTTGAAATCCCTTAGTCCAAAACAAGATCCTGCCCTCCTGTTCTGCAAATTTTACACACCGTATTTACTTCGTCATGCTAGTAAGGAGCTTCATTGACTGCAGTTAGACTATTTCCCTTACAAACACTACACCAGGTGATAAACATTTGCAGGCTCCAACCCCAGTTTTGTAGGCTGGGAAAAATCTTTAAAGTTTTTGAGTACTTTTAAACTAAGCTTTCCCTCTGATTTTTGGAACTTTATCCATTTTCCCATGCTTGACTGCTACCGTATAGCTTTAATTGGTTGCCTTTCTAAGAAAACAAAACAAAACAAAAAAGCCAAGACCTCTTTTCCAAAGCATTGAAAATCTCCTTACAAATGTAACCACTCAGCAGGATCCAACCTGTGATGTGGTTGGCAACTGATGTAAACCAGCTCCTCTGGGTTTCCTATGTGGCAATAGTTATAGCATTTCAATTAAACTCAACACCGAAAGATCTTGCATGAGCCAGAGGAAAAACGATGAACTTTTCTTTTGCTTTGTTACCATGTGGTCTGAAAGTGGAATTAAATTGAATTGAAGGGATTTTCCAGGAGGTGGCGCTTGAGCCTGTTGAATGGTTTATCCTGGTTGGTTTATCCTGGTTGGTTCGTCCTCGAGGGTTTGAGCTGCCTTAGGTGTCTATCAGTGTTGTTTGCAAAGGTTAAAAGTGTTTCCTCTGCTAAGCTTTTCCACTCCAGGTCTATACATGGGCTGGAAACCTGCTGGAAACCTGTTGTTTAATAGTGAATATTCAAGTATCAGTAGCTGGCATCTGTTTTGCGAGAGCAGATGTTTTCCTTCCATTAGTAGGAATTGTGCTGTGCAAATGTTTTGCACAGTGATGCCTGTGCAAAAAGAAAGCTGGGTATCCTCCCCCCAAAAAAATTCCTTTAAGGTAGTGCAAAGTGCCTGTAGATCCTTCTTATCTTGATCTTGGACTGGCAGTGGTTCAGTGGCAGGACAGGGAACAGTCTGGCCCAAGGAACACAGAGAAATAGCTGGTTCTTTTCTTCCAGGCAGAACCCAGAATTCTGCAAACCACCCTAATGGTGAGAGTGAGTTATCTAGAATAACACTCCTTGATAAGAAGCCTGCCTGAAGATCAGAAGTTTACAACTCCTCAAATTGCATAAACCATAGAAAGCCATCTTTGGGATGAAAACAAGCAGTCCCAAGTCCCAGTAATCTGTTTAAACCCTTCAAATCCATGGAGATTTTGCAGCTTCAGGGCTCATTGAAAGGGTTAGCTGATTAGGAGAAGGAGCAAAGATAAGTGATATATGTTGTATGAAACTATGAAAAGAATTAGTAACAATGCTATCATTGCTGGGATGTTCTAAGAACAGAAGTGAAGCCATATATGTAGAGAAAAGCAGGTTCTCTTCTTAGACCGGTTAATACAGACGGAAAATTATGCACAAACTCTCAATTATGAAAACTGTCTAGTTTATCCTATAGCATTAGTCTAATGAAGGATAATGCGTATTATCTTCCCTCCCTACAGATCTTGCTTTGTTTATAAAATTCATCAGTTATTGGTATGGTTATATTAGCTGGAATTTGCATAGGGAATGAAACTAGTATGCTTACTCTTACATGACTGCAGTAGACTTACAAATTTAGTTCTTTCACTTTTTATATCTTTCTTGTTCAGCATCTGAGAGTATTACCATGTTTCAAAGATAAATGATGCCTACCATATTTAGCAGTCTTTAATATTTGTAATACCATATACTTCAGGCTAGTAAGATGTATTTTTGATTACCAACATGTGTTGGCCCTCAGCTTCAGCTGGTGGAAATCAGCATATTATTGAGGTGATAATGTTGATTTTATTGTCTGTTATTTAGATGAGCTTTTGTCCTCAGGACAAAGGCAAGGTTTGTTTCAGTCATCTACATGCTGCTTCTTTTTTTGAATATTTATTTTCTTTAAATCTTGGAGAAGATCAGTTGTTATATTCAGGAAGCCTCAGGGCACCTTTAACTTGCACGACCAGCATGGAACATGGTAAAAGCTCATTGACTTTTGTAGCATTGCAGATTATTGTCTTTCGCATGGATGATGATTCTTAGACAGTTTCTCCCCTGAGCTGGAGTGTCCCTTAGGAAATGGGCAGAGGCACAAGCAGAAATATTTTTTTCTGAAATTGCTCACCAACCATTTGTGTCATGCATTACAAAACCTAAATGTTTTGTGAGAGCTTTAGTGCTGAATCAGACTACTCAGCAAGCCATTGGTCTGTATCCCCAGTTCAGGATGCAGTTCGTTCTCCAACTAAACAACTGTACCCTATTAGATGACTTACCTTGATTTGTGAATCTCTTTAGACATTTAATACAAAATCTGGGCACTTTATCATTGTTTCATGGTAAATTCAGCAATTCTTATGGTATGAAATTGTATTTAAGCGTTCCTGTCTCCATGTTGTCCATTCAAGGGCCTCTGAGGGTCCTGTGCTGCCCTGTGCAGAGGACATTCTTGGTGTTTGGGATTCTGTCATTGCATGTGATATTACACATTGATCCTGTTCTGCAGCTCATCTAGTTTGCAATACACAACTGCCAGCACACATTGCCTTGTCAGATATCTTAATTTCTTCCAGGCCTTGGGACACTTTTCCACCCAAGAAATAACTTGGGTCTAATGGTGAGCCATGGTGCAACTATAATGTGGATGAAGCTTGCTTTAAACAAGAAGCAGGGCAAAGTAGAAAGCACAGAGCCCTGTGGCTAGCCTGTTTCTGAAACCTGCAAGCTGCTTCAAAGATAGCTCAGATATATATGTGCTTCATGTTACTTAGAGGTGTGTGAGAAATGTCTGCACTACTGTGCTCTGCCCTGCACAGACTTCTCCACTTTCCATCTCCACCCACATTACATCCAGACATCTCCAGCTGTTAAAAAGTCAACACAAGACACATTCCAGCAGGCTGCCATGTTACTCCCAACACTTGAGGGACCAGAGGGAGAAGCTGCAGGGAGAATGTCCCTTTCCAGCAAGGTACTTGTTTATTGCCTTCCTGCTGCAGGTCACTCCACCAACCCACTCTGTCTCTGCACAGTATGACCAGGGAGCATCCTGGCAGAGCAAGGAATGCCCGAAGGGGTGGTATTTTGCTGAGAGCATGTCTTGCTATTGAGAGAGCTGGGAGGAAGGAGTAGAGCTAAATTCATTATTTGGATCCTGCAAAAACAATTGTACTTAGCTCCAGGAAGTTCACAGACATGGCCGAGGCCTTGATGGCTCCTGCAGTTACTAATAGAGTCCCAAGCCATGCTCTGCAGGCAGTGTCCCTGTTTGGCGCCAGTCATGACTCAGCTTCATGCAAATTCCATTAACCCACACATGGAGCTACTTCTCTTTTGGGTCTTGTTTGTGGCACCAGTGTTATTTTTTTTCTAAGACAAACTTACCTAGTACAAAAAAGTATATATTTGTTGGCACATTGTGTGAAAAGTGGCTATTTTTATATCCAAGCATAAACACTGGAGCTAAAAAAACCCAGTAACCTCCCCAGTACTAAGCAGAAAATCAGACTGTATACAAAAAGAGAATCTCCATTCTTGGCAGCTCTTCAGCCTTCGTCTTCTGTGACTTCTTTACAGCTCCAAATTTACCCTCCAGTAGCTGGAGGTAAGTCCCATTGCTCTTCTCCATCTGCTCCGGTAGAAGCCAAGAATTTCCTGATGTCCAGGAGCGAGGGGAGGCAAGCCCTGGTGGAGACAGAAGGAATTACAACCTCTTCTGTTTCAGCAGAGAATCTGCCCCTGTAGGGCTTACGTTTGAAGCCTTTTAGAAGGCTAAATATGCAATTTAGGGTCCTGTAGGATTTTCAGGAGCTCCTGACTCCCACTGGAACCAGCAGGAGGGAGGCAGCTGGGCCCTTTGCAGACCTCACCAGGTGCCTATCTGCACTGTCTCCAGAAGTTCATGAACACACCACACTGATCAGCACAGACATTTTGGTTGAGATTCAGGTGACAAAACAGAAGCATTCAGTGCTGTAAAAGGTGTCAGAAGGGTATCTCTCCTGGCCCCCAGGTGCCACCTCAAAATACCATAGGTATGTCATCACCATGTCAGACCTGTTACTTGCATGTGGATATTTCAGCTACCCCAGGGTTCTCAAATGGGTATTAGACACTGTTTAGACAGCTAAATTACACACTACGCATGCAATTTAATTTAATGTCACTCCATTTTAATTGGATGTTAAGACTCTGCTTTCAGCCTTCATAGCTAAGAGAAACCAGTTGACATGAAAGATAAGTCATATTTAAATTGAAGCCTGTGTAGTTTACTCAACATAGCCTTAGCTTGACTTGCACAAGGCCCCTGCAGTTTAAGCAGCCTTAGGGGGACTCTGCAGTTTATTGCCAGCCTCTCTGAAACCACAGTTATTTGCATCTGAGCTTAAAGAGAGTTAAAAAACTAAAGAAAGAAAGCCAGAGATCCAGAGCTAAAATTAGTTATGGGTGGTTCTGTCTGGCAGCAGTTTAATAGTTTTCCATAACTGAGTGCTGTTTTTATCTCTTCTAGGAAATTCAGCAAAGACATGGTCTGGCCAACTCTATCTCTTCTTACTTAATCAAACCTGTCCAGAGGATCACAAAATATCAACTCCTACTGAAGGTACCATAGTGAGCTGCCCAAATCAGTTCATGCTCTGGATGAACATGTGCAGCAGTTCATGGGTGTAATGAATTAACCTATTCTTAAGGGAGCTGTTTCATCACCTGTTCATGACCTGTAAGCAGCTGCTGCTGAGCTGCTGCTCCTGCTTTCCACACCTGAGCATAGCAACAAAGTGTGAAATCAGGTTGGGTATTTGGGTATTTTAAAAGAAAAGACTCACAGAAAGGAAAAAACAAACAGTAAAAAACTGATCCCCTGTTTCAAGTGTTTATTTGGGGGGGGTTGTGTTCGGGATTTTTTTGGTTTGGTTTTTTTTATCCAAGTGGACTTAAACCTATAAAGTGAGAACCGAGAAAGGGAAATTTGAAAGGAAGACAGGACTGTTTACTTTCCTTCTTGCTAAAGTTTATGATATGTAATGTTTTGATTAAAGGCTTCAGTGATATCAGTAATGAACTTTGGGAAATTTCACTGAAATGTGACCGCTCGCATTAGATTCTGTTTGGGAGCTAAGATGTTTGCTTTTGAAAAACAGGGAAAAGCTTCATATACAAAGCAAGGACTTCTAAGTGAAACATTAACATTTCACACCTTTGTTGGTTTGTTGTAAGTTGGTTAAAGGTTTTTGCAGTATTTGTGAGTAGGTGAATTTTAGATTTAACTTAGAAGAAAAAGCATCTGGGAGGTAAGGGAAGAGACAGAATCTGACTTTGAAAAGCTAGGATGAGGTGGGACACTTGCATCTTTTTAAATCTTCCTGTGTATACACCAAAGGACTGATGTATTGTACTAGGAAGGTACTTTACTGAGTGCATTTAATGTGTTGACAAATTTGTGCTTTGTACCAGTTTACTGAAACAGCACACAGGTATTTCATAGTCTAGTGAGCACTGTGGAACAGCAAGCCTGCACTGCACAAATCATCTGCTAATGGGAAGGCTAAACCACCCATTCAATCATCACCTGTTTGGTTTCATCCTCAGATGAATCATTCCTGAAGGGATCTTCCTGCCCTGAGCACAGCACACTGCCAGCCTTGCAGTACTCATGAGCACTGCAGGATCAGGCAAGAGTCCTGCAACCTGGCTGGCACAGCTAGGCTGACTGATGACTGCAGAACAGACATGAGTCCCCAGGAATCTGAGTGCACACTCTTACTTGAGAGCACCTTGTTTTGTCATGTTTTATAGTCATTCCCATTTAATTCCCACTATCTGTGAGTATTCACAGTGGGTTTTGATGCAGTTCAGCTTTCTCCTGCCACTGTTAGCAAAGCAGTTGCATGTACCAAGTAACACATTCGGATATCAAGCCGGTATGTTGAACAGAGTTTGTTTATAGGTGTTCATTGCTTCTTAGGAACTGCTCACCTGCTGCGAGGAGGGCAAAGGGGAACTCAAAGATGGTCTGGAGGTGATGCTCAGTGTCCCAAAGAAGGCCAACGACGCAATGCACGTCAGCATGCTGGAAGGTAGCAGATGGGCAGGTGGCCAGGGCAGGGGAGGGACCGCCGATAAATGAAGCCTCCTTATATCTTGTGTAGAAAGTTAGTACAGGCTGACTGTAGCAATACTGTTGCTTGATCATAATTCTCAGGTACTTCCTAGCTCATTTCTGATATTTCTCCAAAGTCTGGGAAGAATAAAGCTGGCTAGGAAATCTTGGGTATTTATTTATATCTTGTGTGCATGTATATAGGTATTTATATGTGTGTACGTATATGTACATTCATGTGTGTATGTGTACATATACAGTGTATGTATATACTTGGTTGAAACATTCTTACTTAATGAAACAAAAAAAAAACCCTCATGAGACAGTATCAGCTTCGCTGCTGGCAGCTGTAACGATTATTGGATGAAAACATTTCTAAATACTGTCTTAATATTTTAAAGGGACAAGTTCTGATTTTCTGATTCAAAACAACTTGTGTTTGAAAATGTTGGTATGATTATTCCAAGGATTTAAAAAAAAAAAAGGCAAACACTATTATTAAAAAGTATTTCAAAATGATAGAAAAATATTTTGATTGCCTCAAAATTAAGTATTTTATTGGCTTTTAGATGTGTGGAGTATTTCTAAAATTTAAAAAATTTATTACTGACAGAGATGCTTTATTGCCTCGCAAACATTTTCTTGGCCTGGGAAAATCATTTCCATCCTGGCTTGAATCAGAACCAGGAAACAAGCAGAATATTAAAACAGGCAAGAAAAAGGAAATGGTGCCAGTAGCTAAGCAGCATTTTAAGACCAAGTGGTTAAAATTTCAGGGGCAAACTGACCCAGCGTAGGTAGGAACACTATAAAGATGTTTTTAACTGTGGTGTCTGGTGAAGAGCCAGGTTTCCCAAAGTAATGCCTAGATAATCTGTCCCCATGAGAAGACCAGCACCATGCAATAACGAAGAAGCAGGGATGACTTCATTAGGGTAGACAAGCACTTGGACAGTTGTCTTCTGAATAAAACATTGTTCCTGAATATTTGGAGCAGGAACCAGGGCTGTTTGCTGATCTCTCAGGGCTATTTGGCATGAGCGACAGTGGGCTGTGCTGGTGAACGAGCAGTGCCCACCTCTGGAGAGAAGTGTGACCCCACAAGCAGCTGAGACAGTAGCTTGGAGGGCACCTTGCACTAGGGACTTCTGTTTCCCTCAGGCATCCCAGTTATGTAGAGGTAGTCCTGTGATCCTCAGCCATGTGAAGGTTTTTGACATGCAGCTTGGAAAATGAGTAACTCCTGGAAAGCTTGTTTCAGACACCATACCAATTTGCTCTCAGATGTAGCTCCCCCATGCCACTGCTGTGAACTCACAGCCCCCTGAAGTTTGGATTTGCATGCTTGAAGGCATCATGGTATGATGGGGCACTTCCAGCCACTGCATGTCGCATTTCTCTGAATTTGTATTAACATGCAGAAGATCTTTTGCACTGCAGTTCTGTGTACAGTAACCAGCACTGAAATCCTTAGAATATTTAAGTAACTACTACTACACTTTAGCTGCAGTCTCATTTAGCACATATGATCTATTTGCCTGTGGTGAAATAAATACATCATTGCAGCAGGAAAAAGAAGAAAAATATTTTCATTGGGATAATGGATGCCCATTAATATCCTTTCAGAATATGCATTAAAAAAAAAAAAGGAAAGACCCTTTTATTTCAAGTCCTTACTGCTCTGATGTTTCTGGGCATTACTGGTCCCAAGAACAAGTACAAGCTAATGTGTTTTATGGTTTCAGGGTTTGATGAGAACCTGGATGTCCAGGGAGAGCTGATTCTTCAGGATTCCTTCCAAGTGTGGGATCCCAAGTCTCTCATTCGGAAGGGCCGTGAGAGGCATTTGTTTCTCTTTGAAATCTCTTTGGTGTTTAGCAAAGAGATCAAAGATTCTTCAGGACACACAAAATATGTTTACAAGAACAAGTTACTGGTAGGTGTGGCTGCAAAGAAAATGTTCTGGGTGTTGTGTTTCTTGTAGGTAGAGGTGGAGTTTGGGGGATGGCTCACATGTCCCCATGCTGGGTTGGGGATACCTGTGCCACCTGGAAGGAGTGGCTCTGGACCCTGTGGGGCTCACCTGGAAGCTAAGCTTGCAGTGAGTCTGGAGAGATTTAAAGCAGTGAGATGTGAAGGGTCAGCGGGAAATACAAGGACAATCACTCAATCCATTCACTTCCCTGCCATCCCCTGATGGTTTTCTGGTTCTTTTTTCTGTGTGTAGCAAATCAGAGACAAGATCTCGCTTCCCTATCCACCTCTGCCTCTCTACTTCTCACTACAAATATAAACTTTTCTAGACTCATGAGACTTCATATACATGTAATCTCTCATCATCTCTCCTCCATGTTAGACCTCAGAACTGGGAGTGACTGAACATGTTGAAGGAGATCCCTGTAAATTTGCTTTGTGGTCTGGACGAACACCATCCTCAGACAATAAAACAGTGCTGAAAGTGAGTCTTTTCCCCTTGTTTTCTTTGACTGTAGAGCTTCTAGTTGAGGCCTTGGGAGCACTAAATTAAATGTCAGTTTCTTCCCTCACAGTATTCACGTAGCTTCCTTATCTGTCAGTAGGGTCATGCCTGCATCAGGAGCGATTCAGCTCTAAGGCCTCAGTATGAATCAGGATAATGCAGCTGTGCAGCCTTGCTGAAATTACATTCTTCTTGCAGCCTGGGCTGAGCAGCTGCACACTGACACAGGGCATGTCTCAGGGTGTCTGTCTGGAAGGTGTAATTCTCTTAGGCCTTTGCTACTAGGCTTATCAACGGTCAAACCTCCAGAGCTGACAGCCATTTCTGTCAAGTGAGTTTCTAACAAAGAATTTGTGTTATAGTTATGTTGTCTGACAACCTATTTCCCCTCTACAGAGTGTGCTGTATTGCTGGTATTGAATGTATTTATCCAGAGCTTAGCTGCTTTGCTGCTGCTTGCCAAGTAGGTCTGGTAAAAATACCCTCAATTCTCAAGGGGTTACCAGGTACTTCAGCAGCTAAAACTGTGCAGCAGAGAGGAGAAACAGTTAATTGTGCATTTTCAACAGCCAGCCATGATTCTTCTACATAGGAGGTGACATCCTGGGAATATTATAAAGTCTCCATCTTTCTGCCTTGTGGAATTTTAGGCATCCAGTATTGAAACAAAACAGGAATGGATCAAAAACATCCGGGAAGTCATTCAAGAAAGGATTATCCATCTGAAAGGAGCTCTGAAGGAGCCAATTCAGCTCCCCAAGACACCAGCAAAGCAGCGGAACAACAGTAGAAGGTAATCTCAGTCATTCTGTCCCACATGAAATCATGAGGTTTTTCTCAACCAACAGCAGTGTAGTGTCTGTGGGCTTTTTACTGGATTCACTCACTTTTTCTTACTATTGTCAAAAGCAGTTTTCATCATGTTTGCTTTTTGTATGTTGTCTTGGCAAAAGTAGCTAGGAAGTTTTTCTATGATATCCATACAACGGTGTTTTATTTTAGTAATTCAAAGTGTTAGACATGAATGATAAAAATTCCTCGGAGTCCAAGGTTATGTTTCTTTCCCAAAGTAGAATTTACTTCTTCATATTTGCGTGTTAGGAGATTCTTTTTATTTTTTTTTTTTCCCTTGTTTGGCATTTTGAATTGTTTGACAATGAAAATCACAGCTGGTCATAACAATAAATCACTGCAGTGGAGAATTGATGTTTCATCATCAAATGCAAATTCATTTCAGCCTGTGAGGTAGTATTAATTTTTTTGCCAACTCTTTTGAATCCTGAATTAAATAAGAATTGTAGAAAATTAATTGTTCTTTTGCTGTTATGCTGGTATTCCCAAAAGCCACCTACAATTTGAACATTTCCTCATCAAGTTTTATCACTCTTGCTTCAGGCTGTGTTATAGAGACATACGAAGCATGAGTAACCAAGGTCACCCAGGAGACTTGTAGCAAGGCAGAGATCCAGACATTTCTTCCTGGAGACATGCATCAGTACAAGAGTTTTCTAGTAGAGAATGGAGATCTTATTTATTTTTTCTTTTCCCTAAATATGTATTTTATATTATTTAAAAGTTTCTTTTGAAAGATCAGTAAAAATTTAGGAGGACTGTATCTATACAGCAAAAAGGAAGAAAATACCCTCTGTTAGCAGACATGGAGTTAGGCTTGTAGAGCTCTATACTGTCTTTATTTATGTTTGTTTGGATATAATTTTTATGGCTCAGTATTAAATTCCTGAAGATGTTCCTGTGAGACAAGAGAAATATCCCTTTCTTCAGTGCCATGTGTAGCCTGGGCTGAATAGTTTAGGTTAAGGCAGAAATCTAATTGAAGGAAAATTTTTGCCTGACACTCACAGAGCTATTTATGAACACCACAGTTGTCTTTGCTGTAAACATGCAGGCAATGGCCATCCTGTTTTCAGCAGCAAATGTTGTTATTATGTGCTAATCCAAACCCAATGGCGGAGGTTGACATAATTTTAAATTGCAAGCCACATAGCAACATGGGCTGCATCAGTGAGGTAATTTTAGCACAAAGCCAGCTCTGGCACACTGACTCGGCACTTCTCAAATCCACCTATAAAGCTGTGCATATTCCAAGGTGGTGTGTTAAATAAGCATCATTGTTTCCCTATTATGTCTTGTGCAGAGATGGAGTAGATGATGCAGACAGCCAAGGAGATGGCAGCAGTCAACCTGACACCATATCCATTGCATCCAGGACATCACAGAACACAGTGGACAGTGATAAGGTAGGACTGAAACGTGAAAATAGACTGCAGCTAGTCACCCCCAGAAAAATGTAAGTGAAGAGCAGAATAGAAGGCAAAATAAAGCAACCTGTCTAGGTGCTCATCAGTATTGCTGTTTTACATGGTTACATCTTTGTTGCTGCAGCTTCTTTGTGGTTAATGCACAGAGGTTGAATTGGCTCTGAAGAAATGCAGCCCAGAGCAGCCTTTTCTTCCCTGGTAGAACTTGCCCTGTGGGAGTCAGGTTCTGAATCAGCAAACGGTTATGTTCCATATTTTCCCTCTGAGCTAAAATCAGTAGTCTGTCGGAGGGAATACAGGTGCTTGCACACCAATTAATACAGCAAAATTTGGATCCTGGCTGGTATCTTGAGAGCCAGCCATTTCAGAGTGTGATTCTGGACCCCTCTTCTCATGGACATATGGTGGAGCATATGGATGGCCCCAAGACGCACTAGATTCTGTTGGAATGCTGCGCACTGTTGGCACGTATGTACTTGCTGTTTTACTTATCAGATGATCTGAGTCCAGATTCCCAGCTCCACTAAAATGTCTGACTTGAATTTGTCACCCTAGTACCTCCAGCTGTGGTCTTCAGCTGAATTAGCAGTTGGTGGTAGGAGTAAATGGGCTGTTAGTAATAATTTTCCTTAGCTACGCTGATGGGGTTTGTCATATCCACTGAATGTCCATAGTCTCTTCATGTGTTGTTTTGAAATCATGTGTATCTTACTGCAGAATTCATCCTTTCGCACCATTACGGATTTATGTGTTTGTCGGGGTTTTAATTATGCTGCCACTTACACAAGGTAGAAGGGTGTCTTCACAAAATCAGAGTTCAAGTCTGTTGTAAAGTTCGTAAGTAAGGTTCAGCACAGACATTATTTTGAAAGCTGGACTCAGAAATAGGAACTAATCGCAAATAAGTTACCTTTGTAAAACCACGTTGTATTTATCTTAAAGGCATGTTCCTATGCATTTGCTTTTTTGACCAGTAATGTGCGTTAGGAAAGTATTAACCCTCACAATCCAAAGGCCACTGTAATGTATGCAAATACTTTGCCCGAAGTTGAAGAAGTGTTTTCTTATGTCTTCAATCCACAAGGAGTTGCCTTCCTTTTCCATGTTTTTCACATTTATCATTCCTGAAAAAGGCCCTGACTTAGTAGAGTACTTGAGCTCATGCTTTATTTGAAGTATTTGCATAAGCTTTGCTTGTTTGCTCCAAGCCCATGGACTCAGTTGCATGAATTATGGTAGACAGGCAAGGTATAGGTAAGATGCTCCATATTGCATGCTGTAGCTGCATACAAGATATATAGTGCCAACAGTTCAGGAAACTGAGTCTAACCTGAAAGACAGCCCATCACAGCAACAGTTGGTTTAAGGATGCAAAACCTGAAAAGGTTATAGGAATTTCTATGCAAAACCTTGTTTGAACTTAATACTGAATGTGTATGAGATAAATTAAGCACCAGATCGTATAGGGAAAAAATTGTTACCACTGAGGAAAAGCCACATCAGTTCTAGGACTCTGTTATGCTTTTTGCTTTTTAGGTGGGTAGGTTCACTTGCTGATTTAAGGCTGTGTGTTCATGTGTCCTTATATACATTTAATGAATAGAAAGAAATTCCATTGTACAGCTAAGCTTAAATGTACTTGCATGTGCTTTGTGAAATCTGAGCAACTATCATCATTACTGAATAGTAAGGAAGTTCTTGCTGAACAGTTTCAGTGTGTTGTTGAGCTTATCTTCTAGGATGGTCTGAGTGTATCTTGTTGAATTGAGAAGATTTACCTTCTCACGTAGACTGGTACTGAGTTATTGACTGGCACTGGAAGACTGTACAATATCATGCTCTCTAGTTAAGGTTTCTTGGCCGAGTTGGTAGTGCTTGGTAAACACTGTAAGGTATGTGCTATAGCTTACTCACATGGTACTGATAACAGCACTGATAGGTAATGTATTCAGCGAACAGTAGTTTCCCTGCTTATTTAACTCTAGCGTAGTCAGAAGTTATTCCCAGGAGTTCAGAATCAGGCACTGATTTTTTTTTAAGTTGTAGCCCCCGTGGATGACCTCTGTGTGTGCCCAGTGCGATCTCCATCTAGAGGAGCCAGGAGAAAGAGCTCCTGCTTTTAAAAACTCTGGCTGCTTGTAACAGCTTCATTTAAAAACACACCCAAATAGCTTTGAAGTGCTAGCAGTGTGCCAGGATAGCAGTAGATTAGTCCTGAACTGTGACCATCTTTGTATTAACTCAGTACCAGAAGCAATTCTCAAATAATATTTAAGGGTTGGTATTACTCTCTGAAGGCAAAAGAATTCAAAGATTTAGTTAACATACTTTGTCCTTTCCTTAAATCTTGCTATTACACTCAAGGATTACCTAACACAATAGTTGAATCTTCAGACAAGAATGTCAAACAACATTTTAGACAAAGCAGACCACAACCTCTCTAAAATTCACAGCTTCAGGTAGCACTTCTGCTTAATAACACTCCTTGTGCCTCAAGTCGTATGTATTTCTTTCAACCTATTTGGGAGCCATCTCCTTCTGGGTTCCTAGTAGTGATTTCTGTCTCCTCTCTCATCATGTTGCAGCCCTAGAGCAAAGCTTTGCCTTTGCATTTGAAACTTCTAAAAAACTAGAAGGGTTTTATTGTTAGGTGGGAATGAGATTAACGTTACTGTAAATGCACCAATGATTTTGCTTTCTCTCAAGATAGCTGAACCTAGCCATAACATTTATCATTTGGGGGATCATTTGGTGCAGAGGATAGAGCACTTGAGTTGGGGCCAGATGAGCTGACTCCTAGTTCCACTCTGCCACTCATGTTGAATGCCATCAGAAATTGCACCTGATGGCACATCGCACTTGTCTTTATTTTTGTTTGTTTGGATTAGGAGTATGGGGGAGAGACAGGAACTCTTGCAAACATTATATTTGTACATTAATTATACCATTATCCTGTGTTGTCCCTGTACCAACACAGGGTACAGACCCAAATTCAGAGCCATTTTTGTATATTGAAGGAAATTCACCACAATCTTTATGGTAGCAGACTCTGCTTTGAAAATATTCTGAATTGTATGCCTGACTTCAGAGGTGTTCCTAAGTCTTTAAATCTTCCGGCTGTCCTGGCTGCAGGCCGTGTTCAGGTGATTGTATGAGACTCTTCAGATTAAAAAAAAAAGAAAAAGAGTCCAAATATGTTAAGGAAAAAAAAAGAGAGAGAAAAAGAGAGGATTACTCCTGTCTTTTACATTAAATACCTGTTTAAGTAGCTTCTTAAATCTCGATCTTAGCCCTTAACATCTGAAATTTTCTTGGCTTTTTCTCTCTCAAAAATACGTAAAGCTGGGCTCAAATCCCTGGGCTCAAAAATTTCATTTTCATTAAATACTATATAGTAGAAATGCAGACTTTAAGCCAGGTCTGTAGATCTGCTCCTTTGTAAAAAGAAAGACAGAGAGAACATACAAAATGTTTCTTTTTCCATTTGCAATGTATGACTTTTTCATATGCAACCTATAATCTAAAAAATTTCATACACAGAAAAAGGATTATTCGGATTGTCTTTTGGTATTATATAGAGGGGGAAAAGTGGGTTCATGAACTGAACTCAGTGCTGAAGAATCGGTAGATAATGAATGCAATTACAGTAAATGTAATTCCCATTGAGCATCCAAGTCAGGTCCTAGGTAACCTACTATGCAAAATTTCTTCATCCTTTTCCAAAAGGCAAACTATACAGCTTTTGTTCTGTACAGTAAGCCCTCTTCAGCATGCTATCTAAAAACCTCTCCTTAGGGACAAATCCTTGCACTATTCAATTCACCGCAGACAGGATTTCAGTCTTTATATCTGGATTCAAAGCAGTGGGGAATTGCATAAAGAAAATGCCAGCATGCAGGGCATTCTCATTTGTTAAGCCCATTGATCTTTTGGCTTGCAAAACAGCTGTTTCTGGTGATACTGGTCCATCTTCTAATGGCTGTTATTTTGTTGGCTTTTGCAGAATGCTGAGGAGAGCAGTTCTCATTTCCTCCTGTTGTTTTTGGGTGAGGAAAAAAGCTCTGAAATGTGAACTGAAAAGTTTTTACTCTCTAAAAATAAATATACATGATATACTTTTATTTTTTCCATTAGATACTGAACTCAGCTCATCTTTCTGAAGTCATGAGATTGAGATCTTGACCTTTTCCATATCAGTGATATTGTATAAAATCTGAAAAAAAAAAATTTTCTAATTGAAAGTAATTGGTATTAAAAGGGAAATTTTAGAATTAGGGCTTGTTGGGACAAGTCAGGGGTAAATTCTCCTTTCTTGAAAGGCTTCTAATCAAAGTGAAATATTGTGATATTGTTACTGAAGCAGAAATTAGGATCTGAAGCAGGAAGTACTGCTTCAGATTCTTCCTTAGGAAGTATTCTCAGTTCTTTGGAAGTATCTTTTCCAAGTAACGCAGATATGAGATGTGCCTTGATCCCCCACTTTTTACCTTGTGACTACTAATCATTTTGGGTTTGAACTCCAGAAAGTTGTGCTCCAACGTGCTAAATGTTTTTCTAAATAGGTTGTATTTCCATGAACTATTATCTAGTGTTAACATGTGCTGATTTAAATAACCAAAATCACCAAATGGAAATGCCCACTAATTCAGTAGTAAAGGAAACTTGTTCTGTTACATACCTCACAAGGAGGACATAAGGAAAATTGCTATGTTTATTAGATGCCACTATCAGCATATACAGTTCAAAGTGGTCAATCATTGCTTCCCAGCATAAATTAATCTGAAGATTAATTATTGAAATTTAAGTGCCTAAAACCAAAATTGAGAAGCCAAAGATCCCACTCTGACTGGGCAGATTACAAAGAAATGGAGTACGTTAAGGTGAGCATGAAGTTTACAAATACTTCCTTCTCTGAAACTGTTGATCCCAACAGCTGGAGTTGAGCCACTTGCTTCCAGCAGTGGGAGTTGGAAGCCTGACTACAGCAAGTGCAGAGCTCCTGGTTGCCGAGGGCTGGCATCATTCCCTAAATGTTACTGAGGAAAGTCTTCTCCCTCACTCTAGCATAAAGCTGCCTAACAGCCCAGCGCAGTGCATAACCTGCTCTCCCCTTCGCAGCACGTGGATCCTGCAAATAAGAGGTGGGTTCTCATGTGGTTTATATTGACATGAAGGCATAGGCAATTCTATTTGCAAATTTGTATTTACACACAAGCTCAGCTGCCTAGCCACTTGAAAGGGGAACTAGCCCATTGGAGCACACTAACACTGCTGCTATGATCCTTGCCGCTACCAGAAGTGCCCATCAGGTCTGCCTAGATCATAAAGCTGATCTCACCAGAGATTTCTCTGGTTCTGGTACTACCAACGTTCTTTTCTTCTGTGCTCTCAGACTGGCCTAGAGTCAGCAGCAAGCCTAAGGCTTCTCTCAAAGGTGGAATGACTTGGAAAAGCTCAGTTAAGGAAATGAAAACATTTGATATAAAATAAAGAAATAATAATAATCGTTCAGTGAAAACCCCCTTGAAATCTTGAAATAAGAACATCAACATAAGGAAAAAAATTTTAACATTTTGATGTCAGTATAAATCATAGAATCATAGAATAGTTAGGGTTGGAAAGGACCTTAAGATCATCTAGTTCCAACCCCCCTGCCATGGGCAGGGACACCTCACACAATATGAAACATTGCTTTGTCAACTACAGAAAATGCAGACATGGGATAAAAATGTGAGATATCTCCCTTTTCAGAGAGAGAACTAGAGGCATAGAGGAAGTAAAACAATACCATAAGGCAAGTGTATACGTTAATTTTGTTAACAAGAGCACTCTTTCTGACTGAGCTGACAGCTTAATTTCTACTTAGTTTCTCAGCAAGTGAAATTATATACCAAGCAGAACTAAACTGTAGAGCAGGTATCTGTCTCTCTCAAATGCTTTTGTCTCTCTTCAGTGTTACTAAAGCATTTGGTAGCTTTCAGTTATATGCTCTATTTTCCTGAAGCATTTCTTTTTCCTTTGGACCACTGGTACTAGGCTTTTTTAAATAATCTCTAGGCTCTTATGAAGTATTTGCACAGATAGTGATACAAACCCCCTATCCCTCTGTCATTAATATGGCACAGTGTGTGCATCTCATGGTCTGAGTTCTGCCCATCTTTGACAGTGCATTGTGTAGAGTCATACACAAGAGACACATTTCTAGTGCAGCGGTAGAGGAATTTCGAGGGACAAGAGCTGTTGAGCCCCAGCAGTGGTTGTGTGTGGTCAAAATGTGTATCACTATGGTGTGAAGTCTATGCAGTACTTGAGCAGTGGGACTGAACTGAATAGAAAACACGTCAGTGGAAAATAACTCTGTTAATGCCAGCTATAGATTGTAGCTGATGTGAAGAAAGTTGAAAGTTATGATATAAATGCTGACTATGGTAGAACTAAAGGAGAGCATGATGATGGAACTGTGGAGTGGGTGGTAAAGCAGGTAGTCACTTAAATACAGAATCTGGAGTATTTCTTTAGAAATCTTCCTCTTTCATGGAGCCCTGTGAAAGATGATACATATAGAGTTAGTTGTTTGCGAGATGAGGCTAGGCATTGACTAGAAGATATTTCTTCCTCCAACCTGTATATTTTACTCTAAGTAAATTAGATTATATTTAACCACCATGAGTTTCTGAAGGGCAAAGGAAGGGACTGACTTGGTCTCATTTATATAAGTATTGCTGTGGTTATTCCGCACTGATCCTGTCTAGGCAAGCAATGTGCTTCAGTAGTGTACTGTCTGGAGTGCTGCTCCCTTATAGTAACTGATGGTGAATTACGGTACCACAAGTAAAATTAAATTTAGAAAATAGAAAATGGTTGCTGACTGTTAAGTGATTTTTTTTTCTTGTAAAAATATGCTAAAGAAGAGTGAATTATGACTCTAGAGGATATATTTCTGTCACTTGGACGCTGCCTAGCATCAGTGCAGTTGTCACACTGCCCTCACCTGTGGAAAAGGGAGAACATGATATCTATCAAAAGAAAACCTGACATAAAACATTTGGGCACTTTAATTAGCCTTCTTGAGTGCTCACACACGTTGTTAACTCTTTTTGAGATACTGTTATGTAGTAGCAAAATGCTTAGCTTATCAAGGATATCAATTGTTCAGCCAGGAGCCGACATCTCTCTCTCTAATGTTAGTTTCTTAAAATTTCCTTAGGCTTTGGGAGACCTCTCTATTCTTGCTCTGAATCTTGGCTAGGACCCATGCAAGTTCAGCTCTTCCCTGGATAAAATATACAAGTATATGTGTATCTTTTTTCTGTGAATGGTTCCCTGAAACTGAGGTCACTGAAGTGACACTTATTGCTTATAAAACTGCTTTAACTCTGCTGGTAATGCCTTCTTAGAAGTAAAGTTGCCTTTCTAATCATTCATGCTCAGTTATATTACTATGGATTTGGGGTTGTTGTTGTTGTTCCCTCTCTTTCCTGAGTATTTCCCTTTGCTTCCTGTATTTCTTATCAGGAATGCAGCACTGCCAGCATCATGAAATGTTCCAGCTTTTGAGCTGCAGGGCTGTACTTGCCTGTCTCCATTTGAGATTTTTCAGTCTTTTAAAAAAATATCTTGGTGCTTCTGGAATGAATGGTAACACACTCAGACTTCCAGATGAGGTCCACCCAGGACTGATGTGCTACACACACCTTGTTTCACTCACTGTGCAAAGTTGCATAAGCACTCGCAGAAAACTCTGAACCCCAGAGGTGATCCAAATAGTTAAAACTGTCACTAGCTCAAAGAGTCAGTGATAAGCCTATGCTCTGCCTTGACATAACTTAACCTCTGTTTCAGGGACTTGGATGATAGGGCTTACATTGCCCTTTTTTTTTCTGTACGCTGGTCCCTGTGACTTGTAGCTTTACAGGAACTTACCCACCTGTCATCTACAAGTGGAGTCAGTCAGCAGCTCTCTTTTTGCATGTGTAATGCACGTGACACATGATCTCCAGCTCCTCAGCACAGGTATTAGTACTGACACTGCCTACAACATCAACCTCCCAGGACAATTCTGGGCCCTTTGGCTCTTTTTCTCTCTGAGAACTTTAAAAAAATGGACTTTGGACTTCACTGGATTGTAACCGGATTTCAAAACGAGGGGAAAGCTAATTATTAGCAACCTTGGTTTTCAGCCACGTTTAATCCTGTCTTGAATTACATGTTCTCTGTCTTTTCCGGCACCCATTTCTAAATGTAACAAATAGATGATTGAACAGTTTACCTCTGAGAAGTGACCTGTCAAGGGTGCAAGTGCTGCTGAGAGTAGGAGCATTTGCTTTCTCTTGTTGCCAGCGTTTGTTGCAGCTGTGGGTTGGAGGTACTGCTGAAGACAGGCTGTCTTGTTTCAAAGGGCTTTCTCAGAAAAGGTGTATGTGTTCTTCTGAAAAACAAAACAGGAGCAGCTGCTTTTAAAAGATGACATTTGTTGGAAGCACTTGCAAACTTTGTAGTTATTGCTTAGGGAACTTTCCTAACCATGTAGTGGAGCTTTATCTATTTCTTATTGTACTGCATGGCTGGACAACTTCTCCCACAGCTACCTAAGAGATGATGACAGTGGTTGAATTTCACCAAAAACTCCCTTTCTTTATCTGGTACTTGAATTTTGACAAGAAATTTCCCAGAGATTTGAGGTTTTTGCATGACCTGGCTTACTCACTGTGAAAATATAGCAAAGCTAAAATAATGGAAAGAAGATAGTACAAGATTTGCAAGATGTTCTTTCTTTTTCACCTCAGAGGACATTTAAAGTAATAGGAACAGTGTCAGATATTTAGTTATATGATATGAAAGAAGTTTTAATTGTTTCAAATTTCCCTAATTTACTCTGAAAGGGGAAAATAAAAACCAACACAAACAAATACCAAAACCATGCTGCCTGTGGGGAATTCCTGCCTACAGAGTTTGCTGACTGTGGAGCAGCCTGTAGTTTCATTTCATGGACGAAAATAAATGACTATCTGGAAACATGGAACAACTGTAATGTCCATGGATACAGAAATCATATTGTTCAGTGGGTAATATTCTCAGGAAATTGCTTTGTATCAGACACCATGAAATTTGCCATGCATCTTAAATACCTCAGCTGGGAATTCTGAAAGCACTTTGGGACTTCAGTGGGACCTCTGCTCTCGGAATGCTCGGACACAATTCTGTCCCCAAAAGAGAAGCCATTCCTGTGAGGGTCTGTGAGGGGTAACTGGTCAGCAATCACAGGTTTATTTCCAGGCTGGTGCAGAAGCAGCAGGTATTTCCTCAACACATCTCCCAGTTTTTTATTTGCAGCTATAAATAACTGCAGATATGAATCTAGATTCACCTGGGTGATCAGCAGCTGAAAACAGATCCAACTGAAAGTCCCCTAAAGTGCAGTCCTGGAGAAAGAGATTATTAAGAGATTTCTTTTCAGCCTTTTCCTCCATGCATAACTGGCAGTTGCACCTACGGCAGCTGAAGTATGGTCCACTTTATGAAGTGCATTCTTTTGTAAATTTTCATTTCTGTTGCTGTCCATTTCATGAAGAACATTTGTTATTTTCATAGATTTTCTTTTTTCAATTAGGAAATATGGATCAGTGTTCATTATACTTTCAGTCTTATATCAGTGCAATCTTATGTGTCTTTTGGTGAAAAAAAGAAGTAAATCAGTAACATTTGAAAATATAAGTCAAGTCTCTTTATGATAAAACAAGTGTATGCAACTCTTTCAGGCTGAAGCTCTCCTGAGAACATTGTAGAAGGGTTAACACATCCTCAATATCTCCTTTCTGTTCCTGCAAGCAGTGTGAAAATCAGATTCTATACTAAGGTGCTGATGAACACATTCTCTGTACAGGTTCAAGGCACACAGCTAGGGGTTGTCTCAGTTGATATGAGTATCCTAAATTCAATGCAAATGTGGTATCTCTCAATCACAAGACATTTCTGAAGAACATGTGATCCTGCTTACAGGGAGTGGCTGGAATTTTAAAGTGTACAGGAAAAAGGTGCAGAATTGTAAATATTATTGAAACTCTACTGTGGGCTTCACGATAGTGTTAAATGACAGGAAATCAGTCCTGCTTAGTATCAATAAATCTCTATTACCAAACAAACAACAAAAAAAGATGTTCTGATGCCTGCTGTGAAGAATGTTTAAGTTACGAGGATGTCTAAGTTAATCAGTTTGATGCAATCAAAGCAGAATAAGAAGGAAGGAAGTGCAGTAAAATCCCTATCTTTCTTTCAAAGACATCACCAACCCGACTGATTTTAAAATAGAAGGTTTCAAATAAATTACTGATTTGCACACAAGAATTAAAGGATGTTCTGGTTTTCAGCTCTAAAGAGAGACCAGCTGTTGTTTGACTTTTATAAATGTGCTGTGATTTTCAAAGAATCAGATGTTAAAGATTTGTTGCCATTTATGTTACATCAGAAACTGAGTTGGACTTCAGATGGCAGAGGTGCTTTTAAACCTGAATTGATCTTTGACTGAATGGGAAACAGTTAAAATTGATTCATGTTAGTCAAAAATAGTATTTTTTTTCCAGGAGAATTCCATCTGCAATGGTTAAACAAATATACATATATTAAGAGTTGAAGTGGCTGAGCTCCTTTTCCTCCTAGTATGAGGAAAATGAGAGAGCTGGCTAAATTGGAAGCCATTAAAGGCCATTTCCTCATTACTGCTTATCAAAATTAGCATTCAGTGATGTATAAATTATTCACTAATTCCTTCTCTTTCTTCTCATGAACAGTTCCTTTTCGCTTCTGTTCTTGCACTTACTGCCAGCATAGAATGACAGTCCTGGGCTATGATACCAGTGAGGTGATTCCTCGGGCTGCCCTCAGACTTGTTTGCTTTGTAACATCTGATGTGAGTACACTGCCAGAGTCCTCTGCCAAGACCTGTGGTCTGAAAGGTCTGAGACCTACTTTGTAAACAAGACTGCTCACGACATGAAATAGATGCTACCAGCTCAACATCATTCTGTTTTTCCAAGTTTGTGTGTATGTAGAAGGGACAAAAGGGTTAATTAAAAGTGGATATATTATATGTTCCCCACAAAAATGAGGACATAAATAGAACAGGAAGTGTCCGTCAGTATTCTGAGGTTGTCTTTGTAGCATTCTTTAGGCCAGGCACTAAATCATCTGAAGTTCTAAGCTTAGAAAGGAGCAAGCAAGATTCAGAACTTGTTTTAAAGAAGAGTATATTTTTTCTTATTATTTCCTCTCAAGTTCTACTTCCATGTTGTCATTAAGCAAGAAGCTGTTCCTCACCTAAACTTGACCATTCTCCTCCTGTTCTTCAAAGAACTTGAGTTCATATTTATTTATTCTGTGCTATTGTTTTGAGCTGTTTCTGAGGTTTCGTTCTGGTGATTACAGCATGTTTGTTTGATTTGGCTGTACAATATTTAATGTATCCCTCTGGAGGAACAATATGTTTTCTTGTTGGCATGGATTTTTTTTTTTCCTTTTAGAATTCATCGGTTTTGTGTGGTTAGTGTTTATGAGCTGAAAAGTGCCAGGTTTGTTCAAGAAACTTAGAAAACCTTAAAACGGCATGGTTCCAGCTAGAAAGGGCAAATAGGGATAACACACAATAGTTGTCTAGAAATGAAGAAAGGTTTAAGTGAGATCAGAAATTAGTGTTAAGAATGGGTCTTTGAGCAGCACCGTTAAGTTCATTGATCAAGAACAAAAGAGGACATTGGAGATCATCCAAGTTCAAAGTTAATATTAGCAAAGAGGTTCAATATTGGAAACAAAACTGTGTGTGAAGGAAGGGGTCAAAGGGAAACAGTTTCAGATTCCTTTTTTCTTCATAAAGGGGATCAAGTCAGAAAAAATACAGATCACAAACAGTATTTATAAGAACACCTTTAATTCAGAAGTGGAGAGTTGTACTGGTGTGCAGTAGCTCTTAGGTTCAGAAATTCTGTTGAAGGGTTCTTTCTTTAATCAAGTGTATATGTATATTTGCATGCAGCAGTCACTGCGTTCTTGGGTCTAGTCTGAGTTAGACAACCAGTTGTTGCTGCTAGTGTGTACTGGTGGCCTTGTCCGGATCTGGCTGACTCTTGGTGTGCTGTATTTATCAGTTCCTGGGAATTCAGCAAGATTGCTTGTCTCTGGAGCTGATCAGTTCTTGGGAAAATTTCACCACCTACAGTCTCAGCTCATACTTTTCCTCTTTTCAGCTTGCTGTCTGCTGGTAAACCTTTGTGTATAGATGTACAAAACCTATATAACACTCATTCACACGTTCTCATGTGGAAGAGGCCTTTATGACATGCCCTTATAAAAAGTGCAGTGCCTGATTATGGGCAACAGGGAGCAGATTGTCAGTGAATTAATTGATCTTAACTCTGAGCAAGGCCACATCTACTTCAGTCTTTGTGCATTGCCTGGTCAAGTACAGCTGTGAGCATGGAGGACCACAGAGCATCATAAGAACATAGATACTGGAGTGGGAGGCAATAGAAGCATGCAATGTATAATTCTGTATTCTTTCCCGTTGGATCCCAGAAACGGTTACCCCTTCTCACCCTTAGGTTTCGTAGGGAAGTAAAGGCTTTAAGTTATGGGAAGGGCTATTTTGGTTGCTTCTGCTAATCCACATAGAGTCTTTTCAGTGATCTGAGGCAGTGTTTATTCTGGAGCCAAGTATGGTTGCTACAGGATGTCCCAGGAGGCACTTCCCTGCCTTGAAGTCAGCATTCTCCCCACCTGGTAAACCTCATGCATGCCTTGCTACTGGCAACTTCCAGCTGAGAGAGAGAGACATCCAAAGCTTCCCGCAAGCCTCGGTTTCCAGAATCACAGTGCTGCTTCTATCCAGACCAACTTTATTTTTCTGTTTGGAACCTGAATTAGTTCAAAATCCATCAACAATCAAAATCAAACTCACCCTCCTTAACTGTGTGTGGGCGAGAAACAGGGGTGTGAAACATATGGCGCAACTCCACAACCCCTTTTCTCCCTGGGTTCATTTTCATGACACTACAGCATCACTTCCTGACCGTACTTGCAAATAAACAATTATTGAAAGAATATGGCTGGACCACACATGCGTATTTTCCACTCTCCTGAGAAGAGCTCTGTGTTGGCTGGTGGTTATTTATTTTCACAGGAGGCAGTTGGGTTTGTTGTCGTGTCTTTAGGGCACCATCTCTAGAGGTGCTGAGTCTTCTCAGCTTGCAGAGGCTGCAGGAAGAATTGAGGGTGGGAACCAGCTGTGGCTCACAGGTCTCAGGCCTTGGTTGATGTATTACTTCTAAAAGTTTTCCAGTGTTGATATTTACTGCATGATCTTGAGGAGTCAGTAGAAAAGGACAGCAGGGGGTCTACCAGGGAAAGGAACACTTTCCTTAACCAAAGCATGCGATGTCCCTTTAAAATTGGAGTTGGCGTTTTTAAACCATCAGTTAGAGGTGTGACATTTATATAGAGAGAAGAAAGTAAATTGAAACACACACAAAGAAACTTCAGCTTTCTGGCATGCTACAGATAATGCAGCAAGAGCTGTTTTTCATTGGAATTTAACTGATTCTCCTTAGAAATGTAAAAGGCCTCATTCTGTATCTGTTGCTACATAAAAGATGTGAAAAGAGGCATTCAGCAGGCTGGACTTTGCCTTCACAGCTAGGCAGTGAGCATCATGAAGGATCTTCCACTGTGCAGCCTGCCAGTGTGTGCTGGGGCAGTTGAAAGGGTGACAACACCCCGTCTCTGCTGTCCCCATAAGACCCCAGCAGCAGATCCAGCCAGGGGACACCTTTCCCCAGCTTTGTACTGGCTTAAACAGCTGCTGACTGCAGGGTGCATCTTAGGGGCTGAGGGCTGCGGGTCATGAATCACCTTCTGAGTTTTGTTGCACTGGCTGAGCAAACCGCGGCTGCATTCCCCCTCTGTCTGCATCTGAAACTTAACAGAGGTGTAAAACAAATCTTCAGGGGCTGTTTTTTATGGGTTGTCTTTTGAAATCTTGGAGGTTTCACGCTCTGTCAGAGGTCCTGGTCTCAGTGCTACATGCGGTTACTTTCCAGGAACTCTCTTCCAACCCTGAAGTTCTGCTGCCCCCCCTGAAAACTGAAACTTCGGTACCTTTTGCCTCTACGAAACCTCTGCCCTTCAAGCTTGCTAGGAGAGAAATTTGAGGACTGAGAAAGGACTTTAAAAATCAACCCTTTCCCAAGCTTATCGAGTTGCTCCTTTATGACCTTCTTGTGTGATGCCTATGTGTTATTTATGAGCACTTGGCTGCTCATTTCCACATAAAAGATAACACTGTTGAAGCTGAAATGCAATTAGCTATGTGGTACTGCAAAGAGGGAGAAAGGGGAGGAAAAGAGCTATTGCACTGGGTTAGGCAGCTGCTAGGGTCGGAGGTGCAAGGCAGAAAAGATTAGTCACTCGAAGAAATGGAAAGAAAACAGGACGAAATGTAAGTCAGTTTTGTTTCACGAGGTCAAGGAAACCATCTTACTGTGCACTAGGTGAATATTTGTCACTGAGCATCTCCTAGCTCCACACCACATCCAGCCCTTCAGGAATCCATTGGCTGCTCAGAGTTTTGTTTCAGCAGTAGCAGGATTTGCCTCCAGCCTTTGAACAAAACACTCTCCCTGCGAGGGGGAACAGAAATGAATAAAAATAGTTCAGTATGAGCTGGGGTAAAGCAGATGTCTTCTAAGCAAATATACAACTTACTTTCCATCTGCTGACTCCCAGTCCTTGGGTGCTGTGAAAGACCAGCACTGCTGCATTTCAGGAGAACCAGGATGTGCCTCCCAGGGTGCAGATCTGAATGGTTGCCACTTGTATCCGTGAACCTGGCATTTTTGTTGATAGGAGTAATACAGTAACTGCTAAAATTGATCCTAATAGACGAGGGCTTTCCTTTGCATTTCTTAGTGTTAGAACTGATAAATTCGCCAAAGAATTCTTCTGGGCATCCCATCCCTGTCTAAAGACTACAGCTAAGTGGCTTAATAGGATAAGTGCTTTATAAAGCAGCTGTGTAATATTTCAGTTGTCTTATTTCATTTCACTAGCAAGCATAAGGGAAGCTAATGTCCCAGTACACAGGGATTTGCAGTCACCATTAATGGAGATAATTCCCCTCATGGGAAACAATATAAAATACCTTTGCAAGAGCTAGAACACTTTTCTAGCTTTCCTTTTTAATCACAACAGATTTGGTCTCTCTTGCTAGATTTTTTTGTGCTGCAGAGGAGAAAATAAATCTAGCAAAAAAAAGTGATTTTAAATCCTTAAGTTAAACTCTTGATGGGGGACAATAAATGAGAGATCTTGAGCGTCCCAAGACAGCATATATATGATTGAGGAAAATTAAATACAATCATGGCAGTTATTAACAGTTTAGTGAGTTTTAAATTAGTACTGAATGATGGCAGAATTAGGAAGAATTTCTACCTTTTCAGAAGAATTGCTACGTTTTCCACCTTATCGTCACTAACAGAAGAGGTCTCACTTCGGCTTTGTTCTGTTTTGATGGTAAGTCCTGTTTTGATAAATATGCAGACAAGCTGCAAAACAGCAACTGACTTCAAATGCATGGCATGCCTATCTTACACTTTCAAATATATTCATAGATCTCAGTCTACTGCAAAGCAGTCAGAGTCATTTTATGGCTGAGAAAACCGGGTCACACAGCAGTGATGTGATTTGCTAGAGCTCACGCTGCTACCCCAGCATGAAGAAAAGTTCTGTTTCAGTCCCACTTCATGGGCACCCATTCTTATGGGAGATCAATGGGCAGTACTTGGTCAGGGATTTTCCTGACATCTTTATGGTGATACAATTCAAAATGTCATTTGTAGGCATCTTGTCTTCCCTGCCCTTCAGCTTGGT